>PVHP010051153.1:0-11235 GCA_004024765.1 Zapus hudsonius | reverse complement strand
TGAAGCCAGGTGTGGTGGCATATGCCTTTAGTCCCTGCACTTGGGAGGCAGAGAGATAGGAGAATCACTGTGAGTTTAAGGCCACCCTGAGACTACATAGTGAATTCCAGGTCAGCTTGGGCTAGAGTGAGACCCTACCTTGAAAAATAAAACAAACAAAAAAATGTTTTAAAATTTATTTTAGAGAGAGAGAAAAAAAGAGTGTGTGCATGTGGGAATGCCGGGGTTTCTTGTTGCTGCAAATGAACTCCAGACATGCGCGCCACTTTGTGCATCTGGCTTTCAGCGAGTGCTGGGACATTAAATCCCGACCAACAGGTTTTGCAAGTAAACTCCTTACCCATTCTGAGTATAGTGATTTTGAGTAGACTTACTGAATTGTACAGCGCATCATAATCTAGTTTTAGAGCATTTTTGTCCCCCTAAGGGAAGCATGCTTTGGGTTTGATCATTTGGGTTTTTGGACAGCTTATCCCTTGGACTTTTTAATTCATTTCCATTTTTCCAATTCTGTTTTATAATGATTATAGTAAGAAAACACCCATCCAACTTACACACGAGCAGCAGCTGATTCTGAACCATAAGATGGAGCCTCTTCAAGTGGTCAAAATTATGGCATTTGCAGGTAAGAGAGTTCATGTCAGTTTCCTGGAGTTTTCTGGTTCATGCCAGTTACTCCTATATCTCCTTTTCACTACCTGCCAGAATACCTAGACCTTGATCTTTTTTCTTTTTTAATTTTTTAAAAAAAATTTTATTTATTTGCAAGCAGAGAGAGACAGACAGAAGAGAGACAGAATGGGCATGCCAAGGCCTCCAGCCACTGCAAATGAACTCCAGATGTATGCAACACTTTGTGCATCTGGCTTTACATGGGTACTGGGGAATCGAACCTGGATTGTTTTGGCTTTGCAGGCAAGTGCCTTAATTGCTGAGCCATCTCTTCAGCCCCTCGTTTTCTTTCTTTTCTTTTCTTTTCTTTTTTTTGGCTTTTGTAAGGCAAAGTTTCATTCTAGACCAGGTTGTCCTGGATCTCACTCTTTAGACCCAAGCTGGCCTCAAACTCATTGCAATCCTCTTACCTCAGCCTCCCAAGTGCTGGGACTGAAAGGTGTGGGCACAGTGTCTGGCTTTGATATCTTTTATTGAATTACTTCAATCAGATCCAAAAGCAGCCTGCCAAGGACTAGTTTTCTCTTACTGCTGCCTAGAATATCTAAACTGGAATTCCTGTTTAGACAGGCAGTTCAGAGGACTTCAGTATGCCAAGTCACTGATTGCTTCTGGAAAGACAGGTCATATTCATCTACTTAATGGGTTTCAGTACTCCCTAATTTGTAAGGTGATGTCTTGAGTGCCACCCTCTGTTCACTTCTACATATTTTCCTAAATATACTTTCACTCTTTTGATCTGCCCATTTAGTCTCCTGAAATACTCGGAGGCTCTTTTGTCTGTAAATCTTTGTCTGCCTGTGCTATTTTCTCCATCTGTAATCTCTTCCTGCTGGTTTTCTACCTAACATTGTGCAGTGCGCCTGTCATGGTGCTGGTCCTAGCAACAGTTTGTGATGTAAGTTAGTTGTCTTTATTTTATAAAGAAATTTAAGTTCCAGGTTAAGTAAGCCAGTAAGTGGCAGAGCCTTAGTAAGAGGTGGACATCTGTCTCTGGAGACATGCCTTCTTCCTTCCCTTCTCTTCTTTCTCTCCCTCCCTATCTTCCCTTCCCTTCCCTTCCCTTCCCTTCCTATTTTTTCCTATTGCTTCCCCTACCGTTTCTCCTTTTCTCTCTCTCTGCCATGCCATATTGATTCTCATCATTTCTGTTACTTAATGATGAAGGCTTCTATAGTCATTGAGTTCCAAATATCTAATTGCTGAACTCTTTCTGTTATTTACTGGTACCTGATTGCCATATTGTAAACATAGTTAGCCAGTTTATGCATTCTAGAGATACATCTATGTTGTTTCATTCATTTTCAAAACATCCTTGTTAGATTAGGACAGAGGTACCATTTTTCTCTTTTAAAAAATTAATGTGTGTGTGTGTGTGTGTGCGCGCGCACACACACACATATATATGTGTACACCAGGATCTCTTGCTGCTGTAATCAAATGCCTGTCCATCTTTATGTGGGTGGCTGGGAATTGAATCCTAACTGGCAGGCTTTGCAAGCAAATGCCTTTTAACTGTTAGCCATCTCCCTTGCCTAATTTTTGTTTCTAATCCTTACTCTCTTGTGCTATTATGCTTTTATTTTTCTGATTGAGTTTCACCTTGTGTTGATGTTTTAATTCAACTACATTTATTCAACTACATTGTATGGTATACTTTTTAGTATCTCACAGTACTTGGCATATAGCTGAACATACAAGAGATACCCAGTTAATACTTATTAAATGAGTTACTGAATAGGAAATATAGAACAGATGAGAATAATCCTTGAGTCTCCTTTGCATGCTCTTGCTTCAGAGACATGAGTGAATGTTAGACCAGCAGTAACTAGCCAGGTTTGAGTTCCTGCTGCTGGGCACCTTGCTGGATGGTTATCTTTGCTCTCACAAACCCAACAAATGCTCCTTATATTGCTGAGGAGCAGCCTGAAGTCAAGAACTTCCAGAGCCAAGAACCCAGCCCACTGTTGTCTGGCTTAAAATCTTCTGGTCTTTTCATAACACCACTTTTATCATTATTGCAGTCAGTCTTGGTCTCAAGCCTGAGAAAGACCTGAATGGGGGGTCCAGAGCATGTTTTGCTTAGTCAGAGGGTCATATCCTCTCCTCTTGGCTTCCAACAGGCACTGGGAAGACCTCTACTCTGGTCAAGTATGCTGAGAAGTGGTCTCAGAGCAGGTTTCTGTATGTTACGTTCAACAAGAGCATTGCAAAGCAGGCCGAGCTCGTCTTCCCCAGCAATGTCATCTGCAAAACCTTTCATTCTATGGCCTACGGTCACGTCGGGCGGAAGTGAGCATTGCCGTGTGTCTTTGTGTGATCTACTGCTTTTCATATGATGGTCACTGTGACCACTATGAACTAACCTCACAATCCTAAGAAAATGCCATGTTGTTACCTTTAGTGATTGGTACTTTTACACTGTAAAAATACTTTTTTTTTACAGTATCTTTACAAATACCTGGCTGAGAAGGCATTCCAATGAGAATTGAGGCACAAGAAGTCAAAATGACTAGTTTAAAGTTTAGGATATCACAAATCCAGAAGTGTTAGGATTCCTTTGGAAGGTGGGTGTGGAAACCTCCCATGCCACATAAGGCTTTGTGGACATGAAAGCTTAAAGGAACTTGGGTGTCCCCTGTGGGGCTACTTGGAGTGTGAGCCACATCTAGGAGGAGTACTGTCTCCTGTGAGCAGATTCATCTTCTGGGTTGTGATATGGGAGTTATGAAAGTCTACTGTGAGTCATTTCACATCAAGCATTGTCTTACCTGTATAAGATACCACTTTGGGGTGTCTCTGGAGAAAATGAGGGATACAGTAACTACCACAGTGCCTGTGAGACCAAGTACTATTCACTTGGGATGTACATTTCAGGTACCAGCTGAAGAAGAAGTTGAACCTCTTCAAGTTAACACCTTTCATGGTCAATTCCGTCCTCAGTGAAGGGAAAGGTGGATTCATAAGGGCCAAGTTAGTGTGCAAGACTTTAGAAAACTTCTTTGCCTCAGCTGATGAAGAGCTGACTATTGATCATGTGCCTATTTGGTGTAAGAACAGCCAAGGACAGAGAGTCATGGTTGAACAGAGTGAGAAACTGGTAAGTATCAAAGGTCTTAAGTATTAGGGCTCTGGTATTATTATTATTTATTTATTTATTTATTTATTTATTTATTTATTTTGGTTTTTCGAGGTAGGGTCTCACTCTAGCCCAGGCTGACCTGGAATTCACTATGTAGTCTCAGGGTGGCCTTGAACTCACAGCGATCCTCCTACCTCTGCCTCCCGAGTGCTGGGATTAAAGGCGTGCGCCACCATGCCCGGCTTATTATTATTATTTTTTAGTGTCCATAATGAGTTACATTATTTAGTGGGCAAACAATGAGTTGTTATCCCCACAGCCATTTATTTTTGTTTTTTATTTCCCCAGAACTGTTCATAGGAAGTTGAAGACGTACAGATGGGACTAAAGGCCTGTTATGGCACCTGTGTATGGCATTTTTCTCGTGTGGAAAAAGAGCATACTCAGCCATCTCAGTTCTCAATCATCCTGATGGCTTCTTCAAAATATTTTATGTTATTTATTTATTTGCAAGCAGAGAAAGAGAGAGAGGCGGGAATGGGCGTGTCAGTGCCTCTAGCCACTGCAAACAAACTCCAGATGCATGCACCACTTTGTGCATCTGACTGTACTTGGGTACTGGGGAATCTAACCCAGGTCGTTAGGCTTTGCAGGCAAGCACCTTAACTGCTGAGCCATCTCTCCAGCCCAGTTTGTTTAATTTTATTTATAAGAAAAGGGTCTTTCTATGTGACCTAGGCTGACCTCAGATTTGAGCTCCTTCATCAGCTTTTTTGTTGTTGTTGTTTGCTTTTGTTTTTTTCAGGTAGGGTCTCGCTCTAGCATAGCGCAGGCTGATCTGGAATGCACTATGTAGCCTCAGGCTTGCCTACCTTTGCTGGGATTAAAGGCGTGTATCACCACACCCAGCTCCTCAGCCTTTCTAGTGCTGGCATCAAACATCATTGGTGTGTGTTCGCTCGCCTGACTTAACCTTCCCATTTAACAAATAAGATTAGACACATTGGGTGGGTCTTCTGGACCCCAAATCTGAACTTATCTAGTGACTGAAAGTCTTATCTAATTTTTGGCATAGAGATTTGCTATGTTAGTGAAAAAGTCTATTTCCTTAAGTGGATGTCTGTTTCATATAAATGGGCCTGAAGCAAGTCCCTTCTCGTCCCTTCTATTCCCTTCCCCAGAGGCTTCTTCCAGGAGAGAGGCTTTTCCCCTATGTGAAGGAGATTTTCCTGAGAAGGGGAGAACTTCTCTTGATTTAGGCACTTCCTGCTTTGTTCTCCCCTTATCTTAACAAATCTCATAATTCACAAAACGTTGTTTCTTTTATCCAGTCTTCAGACATTTGTCATTCATTTTATGAGTTGTCAATCATCAATCTAGAAAAATAATTCAACCTGTGGTCTTTGATTTTTCTTAGTTTTAAAGAGCTACTGTGGGAACCTCCCAGGTCCCTACTACTCTATTCTGTGATGATGTCTTTTTTAAAAAATTATTTTTCTTTACTATTCATTTGAAAGGAAAGAGTGAATAAGGAGAGAGAGTGTGAGTTGGGGGCACTCCAGGGCCTCCAGCCACTGCAAATGAACTGCAGATGGATGCACCACTTTTTGCATCTGGCTTTATGTGGGTACTGGGAAATCAAACCCAGGCTGCCAGGCTTTGCAAGCAAGTGCCTTTAACTGTTGAGCATCTCTCCAGCTCCCGTGATGGTGTCTTTGTTCAGTGTTGTATGTGGAAGCAGAAGTGTGATTTTGAGGGTACTGTCTTTTCCAGGGACTTAAACTTTTATTACTGTTTCATTTTCTAGAATGGTGTCCTTGAAGCAAGCCGACTTTGGGACAACATGCGGAAGCTGGGGGAATGCAAAGAAGAGGCCTATCAGATGACTCATGATGGTAGGCAAGTTTCCCTACCTGGGTGTCTGTCTGATGTGACTGGTTTCCTTGTGAGTTGTGACTCTTGCTTCTCCCTTCTTCCAGGCTATTTAAAACTCTGGCAGCTGAGTAAGCCTTTGCTTGCCTCTTTTGATGCCATCTTTGTGGATGAGGCCCAGGACTGTACACCAGGTGATAAACTATTCAGGACATCAGTAGTCTCATACGTAGAAACAGCATCATGATTACGTAAGAGGACATGTGTGTGGAATAGTTATTATTTGTGATAAAGAAGAGGAGCAAATGATACTTAGTCTTTCAGACTATATCCCTCGCCCCAAACAGATTAATCTTTCTCCATATGTTTTACTGAAGTTGTTAGTAAAAGTTGACTTGGCAATTCACCAGATGACAGGGCCGTAGCCTCATGCTGAGTGAGAAATGGTAGTCAATTTAGAGTGAAACTTTGTGTTCTGTGGCTAATAGAAAATAAACAATATTATGAATATGACTGTCTAGGTAATTTGGAGGGTTATAATCTCATAAAAATTTGCCTGTATATTTTATTCACATATAAATTTGCCTTGGACTAAAAATAAAGTGTATTCCTAGGACCAAAAACTATTTTCTTTGTCCATTAAAAAGTATTTCTTTTGACAGAGTGCCTGCTCTGCAGGAAAAGACAACTTTGTTGTCTGTCTTGTTTAGCTTCCTTGCTCACTATTATTGTTTGTCGTATTTTCTGTACTGTGTGATTTGGAGTCCTTCGGAGTCCTTACTTTGTCCTCTTCCTGGTTTCAGCTATCATGAACATAGTTCTGTCTCAGCCCTGTGGAAAGATCTTTGTAGGGGACCCTCACCAACAGATCTATACCTTCCGCGGTGCAGTCAATGCGCTGTTCACAGTCCCCCACACTCACGTGTTCTATCTCACACAGGTAAGAGCTTGCTCTGCTTCTCAGTCCCTAGCCGTGGATGAACAAGTGTTCCTTTTACCCTCCTAGGTTTTTAATGTGTCCTGTCTGCAGGGTTCACTGCTGGTCCTATATCCTTGTTTCTAAGCAGTGTAAGTTAGCCATTGTAATCATTATTTGCTTTATTTTTCTTTATTAGCATTTGCATCAACAGTGAGTGACTTACCATGAAGCAAGGCCTTGGCCCAACACTGGACTAGCAGTATATAGTCTTTCAACACATTCTGAATTACCGTCTTTTAAAAATATTTTTAGGACTAGAGCGAGACCCTATCTTGAAAAAAACAAACAAAAATATATATATATTATTATTTCCATGTGTGTGTGTGTGTATCTGTATGGGCCTGCTAGTGTCTCTTGCCACTATAAACAAATACCACATTTTTGCTACTGTTTTTGCATCTGACTTTATGTATTTGGGCATTGGGGAATTGAACTGGACCAGTAGGCTGTGCAAGCAAGTGCCTTTATCCCCTGAGCCATCATCTATCTCCCCAGCCCACATTCAGAATTAAAAAGGAAATATAAAAGCATGTTATTGAAGAATGTGCTTGATGTGAAGAAAAATTATTTTTTCATTGACCTGTTGACCCTTGAGTACATCTCTTTGACTCTTGAGTTGAAATGGGAGGTATGCAGAGAGCTTTCACTGAAGCACGTGACCAAGAAAAAGCACTATTACAGTTAGGTTATGAGCTGAACTGCCTGCTTTTTTGGTGTAGTACCATTTCTATTAAAAAATTAGCTGACTGATCATAGTTACTCAGAGTTGTATGTTTGGCACTTTCCCAAAGATGAAATGAAAGTGAAATGCATGGTGACCACAACACCAGCAGCTAACATGTTTGGTGCCATTTCTTCTCGGGAAGCAAATTGAAAGATTTGGAAGCCTTGTATCTACATGGTGAGTGTGGCAAGTCCTTAATTCCTCCCTTTGAACTACACATTCATGAGGCTGTCTGACATCATATCTAAGTATGAGAAGCCCAGCTTTATTTTAAACAGACTGTCAAAAATATCAAACACAGTTGAGCATGGTGGTTTGGGCCTTTAATCCCAGCACTCAGGAGGCTGAGGTAGGAGGATGGCTATTTTTGAGGTCAGCCTGGAATAGAGTAAGACCCTTTCTCAAAAAAACAAGCAAAAAGTTTTCAAGCAGTGTCACTCTTCCTGCTGAATATTGCTTTTGTTTTGAGAAATGTAGTTATATTTTTGAAAAGTGTGCTTTATGCTATCATGTAATGGACTTATTTTTATGTACTTTAAAGTGTCTGCTCTGGTAAATATAGACAGATACAGCTTACATCAGTAAAAGCTCATTGGAGGTCTTAATAAGTTGTAGAAGGATGATGGGTTCGAACTTGACCTAGAGGCCATGAGGTATGTCACTTGTATTAAAGTGTAAACTGTTTTGTTATGTGATTGACAGATCAGGAACTACTCGCTTGTGGTCCTGTTTGCTCAGAGTAGTTTTTTTTTTTTTTTAATTGACTTTATTTTTTAGAACAGTTTCAGAGTTAATGAACCATTGAAATAGTTCAGAGTTCTTATATACCCTACACTCAGCTTCTCCTAGCATTCACATCATATATTAATGTGATATACTTGCCCCAAATAATGACCCCATTGATTATTATATGCTAAAATCCAAATTTCAGATTTCTTGGGTTGGGATTATATCCTCTTTTTAAAAAAATTCTTTTATAATTATTTTTATTATTTTGGATTTTTGAGATAGGATCTCGCTCTAGCCCAGGCTGATCTGGAATTCACTATGTAGACTCAGGCTGGCCTTGAACTCACATCAATCCTTCTACCTCTGCCTCCCAAGTGCTGGGATTAAAGGCGCACACAGGAGGGTGTGGTGGCGCACATCTTTAATCCCAGCACTCCGGAAGCAGAGGTAGGAGGATTGCCTTGAGTTCAAGGCCACCCTGAGACTACATAGTGAATTCCAGGTCAGCCTGGACTAGAGCGAGACCCTACCTCGAAAAAACAAACAAAAAAAGGCGCACACCACCAAACTTGGTCTCTTTATTTACTTGTTATTATTAATATTTTGTTTTTTGAGATAGGGTCTCACTCTAGCCCAGGCTGACCTGGAATTCATTATGTAGTCTCAGACTGGCCTCCAACTCAGTGATCCTCCCACTCCAGCCTCTCGAGTGCTAGAATTAAAGGCATGTGCCACCCCACCTTTTTTTTTTCTTTTTAATATTTTTCTTTATTTGCAAGCAGAGAGGGGTGTGGAGGGAGGGAGAGAGAGAATGGGCATGTCAGGGCCTCTTGCTGCTACAATTAACTCAGATGAATGTGCCACTTTGTGCATCTGGCTTTATATGGGTACTGGGAAATCGAACCCAGGCTGTCAGGTTTCTGGAAGCTAGTGCCTTTAACTGGAGCCATCTCTCCAACCCCTATATCCACTTTTGAATGATGTTCTTTGCTATTCCAGGATCCCATCCAGGATTATACATTACATATATTCTTAGGGTTTTCTTGGCTATGACAGTTTCTCAGACTTTCCTTGATTCTTACAAAAAAATTTATCTTATATAAGTTATAACAGGTTATTCTCTTTTATACCCTCACCCTCCTCAGTGTGGTTATGGTAATCACTGTGTGTGGGGGGGTTGTGAAGGCCCCAGTCAGTCCCTGTGGGGTAGTGGGGGATTGTGCCTACCCACTCTGTGGCTCTTAAAATCTTTCTGCCCCCTCTTCTGTAATGTTCCCTGGGCCATAGCAGGCCTGTTGGCAGTCTGATTTGGTATTGAGTTCTCTGTAGCCTCTGGATTTCTGTTTTGATAGGTTTTGATTGATTGCTCTGTTTGTTGTCACCATCAACCTGCGGCTGGTTGTCAGGCAGTAAGAGCAGTATTCATGTCATCACTTCCCCTGCAATTTCTCCTGGGCCCTGGCAGATGAGGTAGAGGTGGCAGGTCACATATTATCAGTGGATCTTGGTTCTCCTCCTTTTTCTCAGCCATCTGTACAATAAAACAGATTCTCCAAATGAGTGAGAGCAACTTGAGTTAAGGGGGGGTGGGTAATGAAAATTTGAGATTTTTATTTTGGTGTGCAAGCCCATTCTTCTCCATAGAGCAGTGGGGGCTTCTCTCTGAAGCCTATAATATTCCTGACAATGGGATTCTGACTTGTTTCCAGTACCAGATATGAGTTCTTTCCCATTGAGCTGGCCTCATGTCCAATCAGAGAACAGAAGCTGTGTACCACTATTGCATAAATGTGTACTTTTTTTCCCCCTTTGGTTTTTTAAGTCAGGGTTTAGCCCAGATTGACCTGGAATTCACTATGTAGTCTCAGGGTGGTCTTGAACCTCTCAGCCAACTCCTCCTCTCCTCTTTCCTGGTCTCATTCTAGTTTTATGCCAATATTCATGTTGCTTACCACCATTTGCACTCACCTCCACTTGATCCCAATTAAGAACCACAGATGAGAGATTGGGTGCTTTTCTGTACCTATGTGATCTCACTTAGAATCAGATTTTTTTCCACACACCATCCATTTTTCTGCAAATTTCTTTATTTCATTTTTCCTTAATGCTGAGTAGAGTTCTGTTGTGTATAGGTGCCATACCTTCATTATCCATTCATCAGTGGTTGGGCATCTGCTTCCAGATCCTAGCTATTGTGAATGAGCTGCAACAAACATAGCTGAGCAAGTATCTCTGTAAAGACTGGAGTCCTTAGCGTACATACCCAGGAGAGGTGTAGCTGGGTGAAATGGTAGATCTATTTTCATCTTTTTGAAGAGTCTCCATACTGATCCCCGTAGTGGTTGCACCAGTTTGCACTCCCACCAGCAGTGGTTGAGGTTTCCTCTTTCCCCACAGCCTCGCCAGCATTTATCGTCATTCGATTTTTTGATGAAGGCCATCCTGACAGGGGTGAGATGAAATCTCAGAGTTATTTTGATTTGCATTTTTCTGATGACTAAAGATATTGAACATCTCCTTAAGTGTGTAATGGCCATTTGCATTTCTTCCTTTGAGAATTCTCTGTTCAATTCTCTGCCCCATGTTTTGATTGGGTTGTTTCATTTTTTATTGTTTAGTTTTCTAAGTTAACAGATTCTAGATATTAGACCTTTGTTGGAGGTATAGTTGGAGAAAGTTTTCTCCCATTCTGTCATATATCTGTTGCCTCTGTTGATGGTTTGAGGTCCCAGTGGTTGTGTATCTAATTTCCTGGGGTCTTATTCAGGAAGTCATTTGCTACATCTATACTGTTCTTCCATATGAATTTTGAGACTATTCTTTCTATCTCTGCAGAATATTGCTAGAATTTTCATTGGAATTGCATTGAATCTGTATAATGCTTGTGGCAGGATGGCCGTTTTCACAGTATTAATTCTTCCAATCCATGAGCATGGGAGGTCTCTATCTTTGTGTCTTCCTCATTTTCTTCATTGTTTTTATATTTTCTTTGTATAGGTCTTGCACTTCCTTGGTTAGTGATATTCCAAGGTATTTACATTTTTATAGCTATTAAAGATGGGATATGGGCTGGAGAGATGGCTCAGTGGTTAAGGCACTTGCCTCCAGTGCCTAAGTCCCCAGGTTCAATTCCCCAGGACCCACATAAGCCAGACCCACAAGGTAGTGGTCCTGGTG
>PVHP010051152.1:0-11575 GCA_004024765.1 Zapus hudsonius | reverse complement strand
CAGCCATAGGGAAGCCCAGGCCTGGCAACCAGTCTCCTTCAGAGCCTCTCTCGAAGCCCACAAGCTGGTCGCTGTGGCTGCCACCTTCCTTGTCCTCCTCCTCAAGCTCCAGATCTCAGCGTAGTAGCAAACCACTCTCCAACACCAGGGTCCCCAGGCCTTCCTCGTGGAGGGAGTCTTCAGTACCCACTCTGACCCCCTCACATTTCATGGGCTGCAGGTGACTTTGCCCAGTCCTGTCCTTGCTCAGGATGCCTGGGTGGGGTCCTTTGCCATGAAGCAGTGTGGTCAGGGCAGCCCCCAGCCTGGGTCCCAAAGCCTAGCTCAGACAGCTCCTACCACTGCTGCTTCAATTCATTGAGTCCCCACCCCCCTCAATTTACTATTAATACAGAAGTCATAGTTAAGTATTTATGTCTTTAAAGATTACAAATATGTACTGAGAAGATTGCTCAGTGGTTAAAGGAACTTGCTTGCAAAGCCTGCCCAGCCCAGGTACAATTACCCAATGCCTATGTAAAACCAGAAGCATAAAGTGACGCATGCATCTGGAATTTGTTTTCAGTGTTGAGGTCATAACATTCTCTTCTCTCTCTCTCTCCCTCCCTCCCTCTCCCTCTCCCTCTTCCTCTCTCTCTCTCTCTCTCTCTCTCTCTCTCTCTCTCTCGTCTCTCTCCCTGTAATAAAAAAAAAATTCAAACACGAAAATGATTACAAATTTCAAGTTTCAGTAAACTATGGGAAAACAAGTTTCTTCAAACATGTGTGTTTCTGAGTTTGCTTACTGTCTTGATTTACTGAAACCTAAAATACTCTATTAAATTACCCAGGAAAATCCAGGTAGCAGAATGTAACATGTTCATTTCTTCAAGAGGTCTCAAATCAGTTTTACAAGGCAATAAAATGACATATGTTGTCATCTAAATGACTCCTACTTTCCGTACTTAAGAACTCAAGTAGAAATAAACTTTGTGGTGCTGAGGTAACATTATAACCTCTCCCTATGACTGCACAGGTGTTTAAGGTTAAGTGTGAACTTTATGGGAGGTTTCAAGTAAATCAATCTCATTTGAATTTGGGTCCAAATCAGCACATTGGACATGCACCCAAAGGCAATACTGTCAATGAACCCATGTGTATGTATGTGTAAGGGATGGATGTAAGTCAGGGAAAGGCTGAATTAACCACACTGATCACTGAGCAATTAGCTGTCTGCAGTTGTTGGCAATACAGAAACATATACAGTCTTCATATTCAAAATCTTCATGGAGATATCTTCTGTAATTTCTAGAATGGAAAGAAAATATATCAATATTCTGTCTATTGTGAGTGAATTTTTTTTTTAAAAATTAACCATTTATAGTAAGGAATTCGGCCTCATCCTAATGCATGCCTGGCTTTTTTCCCAGTTCCAAGAGGAACCTCTAAATCCTTGAAATTTCCTGGTAGGAGTGCTTTTGTTACTTAAAAGTGGGTGCTTTGATCACACATTGAGCTTATGGTGGAGAGACAGCTCAGGAGAGTGAGCTACACCAGGAAGACCCCACTAAAGACCAATCACGCCTACATAAGAAAACCTCGATAGGAACTCTGGACACTATTTTAGTGAGCTTCCCTAGTTGACTGTGTGTATTGTCACATTATTAGGGATAGGGGGAGGTTAAATCCACTTTTCCTCCATGGGAAAAGGGTGTCTTCACACCTCCAATTTGGTCCCATTCCCAGATTCTGCTCTTTACATCTCTTTCTTTGCCTGGCTCTATTCAGTGTCTTTCTCTTACAATAAGCAACTCTGTCACCTCAAGCGAGTTTGCAAGTCTTTTTGGGGAAACTATCCTGAAGTTGTAGTTGGTACTAGAAGTGATGATGGTTTTGGGTAGATTCTTCCCTTTAAGGTCAGTTAGACCTTTTGCAGGTGATTTTAGTTTGGGGCAGCTTCTGGAAGCACTAAACCCTCACAGCTCACAGTGTGGCTAATTCTCAGTACTGCCCAAGATTATATATATATATAATTTACCTTTCATAAACATATATAATATATAATTTACCTTTCATAAACAGATTTCCTAGGCCCATGGAAAAGGTCTAAATGCAGTGTCACCCCAGTAGTCCAGATGTATGTTTTGTTTGCCTTCCCTTCCTCCTTTTATTTATTATATATTTTTTTGCAAGACAGGGTCCCATGTAAGCTAAGATGGTCTTGAATTCACTATATAACCAAGGATGATGTTGAACTTCTAATCCTTCTTGCCTCTACCTCCTGAGTGCTGGGGATTACAGGTATGCCCAGTCCTGTGGTTCTAGGGATAGAGCCCAAGGTATTATACATGCTAGGCAAATGCTCTATCAACTGAGCTATACCCAGCCCCCCAGTGATGTCTAAATAAAATCTCATATGTGGATATGGAAGAATAGGTACCTTCAGATCTGAGGAAGTAAAAGAGCATGGTAAGCTGATGACATAGAAAGCATACAGTTATCAAAGACTGAAGGGATTGTGTTCAATACAGAATCCACTATGACTAATAATCTAAACTTTGAGTACTCAATAGTATAATACAAAAGCCAGGTGTGGTGGCACATGTAATCCTAGCACTCAGGAGGCAGAGGTAAGAGGATTGCTATGAGTTTGAGGACACCCTGAGACTACATAGTGAATTTCAGGTCAGCCTGGGCTAGAGTGAGACCCTACCTCAAACAAACAATCAAACAAAAAAGTATAATACAAATACAATTGGTTGAAATATATGGGTATACAATAAAGTCAAAGGAAAAGAAAAATTCAAACAAAGTTGTTTTTTTTTTTGGCCTATGGTGGACCATTGTTTCTAGCTAGAATGAACATGATGGTACATGCCTTTAATCCTAGCACTCGGGAGGTTAAAGTCAAGGACTGCTGTGAGTTCGTGCCCAGTCTGGGATAGAGTGAGATCCTACTTCAAAAATAAAAATACAAAGAAACAAATAAAAATAGTTCTTTTTTTAGAAACAATCCTGAATGTTAAAATACCCTCTAAGCTGCCTCCTTAGTGTAGTAATAGGATATAGACAACATATCAGAGAGGATGTTTTTTGGTTTTTTTTTGAGGATAGAGTAGGAGTCTCCCTCTAGCCCAGGCTGACTTTGAACTCACATTGATCTTCCTACCTCTGCTTCCTGAGTACAGGGATTAAAGGCATGTTCCACCACCCCCAGCCCAGAGAGATTTTTTTTTTAAAGATCAGAGAATAATTTTGTGGTCTAATTCACTTTTATAATTTACCACATTGCTTATACTTTATAAAACATAATTCTGAATGAAGATGATGAAAATGAGGTTGTAGATAATGAGAAAAAGTCCCAGCTTGGTGGTAATCTTGAGTAAGTCACTTAACCTTTATGCCCTTACCAACTGAACTTTTGCCTACCATCCTCAAAGTAGAAAGAACACACTAAAGATAGTATAGTTAATTTTGGTTATATGAATCACAGGTATATGATAAATATTGGAGTCATAGACATGACTATCTCTGACCAGTTTCAACCATGTCCTTATGTGTGCAAATAACAAGTCAGAGATGATTTTTTTGGGGGCTCATGAAAACTGGGCTTCAACAAAATAAGCAAACCACAAGCGTGATGCAAACAGAAAGATAGAAAATGTATAAATGAATTAAAAGTAAATGCCAGAAATCTAAACACTGCAACAAAAGCAAAAAATGGCATCAAAAGACCTATAATCCTAGGCCTGTCATAGTCACACTGTACAATACCAAAGGCAAAATCTTAAAGGAAACCAGAGGCAAAAACAATATGTCTGTAGAAGAATCAGTCCAAAGATTCCAAAATTATTCTAGGAGAGGAAAAATGATAAGAGTAAAAGATGTGGGATAAATAAAAAATGTGTGCAATTGAAGTAAGAGATAGAGATAATATTGAGGTACCCTTGGAATAGATACTGCTGACTATTTATTTATTTATTTATTTATTTATTTATTCTTTATTTCTTTTTTTTTTTTTTGGGGGGGGTGTTTTAGGTAGTCTCATTCTAGCCCAGACTGAGCTGGAACTATGTAGTCCAAGGTTGGCCTTGAACTCAAATCAATCCTCCAACTTTTGCCTCCCAAGTGCACCACCATGCACAGTTTTGACTCTTAACCATGCTCTTTACGTAATATGTGGTTCAGTGAGAAAATGAATGTATACTTTAAAATTGAAAGGGATACTTAACTGTGACGTCAGTTCTCAGATTCCTTCAGGCTCATTTCCACAGCACTATGATAATGAGCTACAGTCCTATCCCCACTGTGACTTTTATTCTTGACGAGAAAAACCATAGTAGGGTTGGCAAATATGCTCATTTAACAGAAGTATGCAATTTCAGTTATTTCCAAAGCAAGAAGTAATTATTATCCTTCTTTCCTTTTTGTTTCACATGGCACTAGGAGTTTAACCTGGGGCCTTGCACATGATAGGCAAGTGTTCTACCACCAAGTTGCATCTCACCCTTAGCATTAAAAAAAAAAATTGTAACAGTTAATTTCTGGAAAAATAGAAAAAAACAAAACACAAAAACCCATCTTTTACAGACATACTTACAGTTAATGGCATCAAAATCTACTTTTGGTGAATGAAAACCTGACAGTCCAGAGTTCCCTCACCTTGTGTTTGAGCCTCATTCAGGAACAACTTTAGCTTCCTGCTCCGAAGGCCAAACACCTTGGCTGCCTCATACACAAGACCTTGGAAGGTGAGTCCATTCTGTCCAAGTGGGTTTTCAAGCAGAAGAGTACCTACAGTTCCCATTAAACACTCTACAGAGAAAAGAACAAACTGGATTAATTCCTGAGAGCTATTGTCTAACCAAGACAGTGACATCAGACTGCCCTAAGGGCAGTGTGGAAGGCTTCCAAGTGAGCACAGGAGTTTAAAGCTGGAGGAACAGTCTGTACAGAAGCAGCCTGAAACAGTTCAGAGGCAAAGAGAAAAGAAAATTTGACTTATGATAGCAATCTAGGCATGGAGGTGTACAGATTTTCAGAACATTTCCCATTTACATTAGGTAAAATTTGGCACTTAAGTAATGCAGCCTCACTTAATTGTAATTTTTATGTAACTTACTTAGTTTCTTGACTGTGTCAGATGAATGAAGGCCTTTCTATATACACATACTGAAAAAAATAAGTAAATCTATGGTACTCTCTGAAGCAGCCTGGGAATCCTCACCATAGTGTTTTAGTCAGGGTCTTACTATGTACTGCAGACAGGCCTAAAACTCAAAATCTTTCTGACTCAGCCTTCTGGGTGCAGGGATTATAGATGTGTACCACTATGCCTGGCTGGAGTTCATACTTTAAAGAACTACATTAAAGATGACACAAAAATACAGTAAGATTGGGCTGGAGAGATGGTTCAGTGGATAAAGGTGATTGCATGCACAGCCTGACTTCCTGGGCTCAATTCCTAGTACCCACAGAAAGCCAAATTCATGAAATGGTGCATGCATTTGGAGTTCATTTGCAGTGGTAAGAGGCCCTGGTGTGCCCATTCTTTCTCAAATAAACCAAAAAGAAAATACAGTAACAGATTTGAACCTTGAAGGAAGATTAATGCACAGCACCCTACAACCTGACTATGGAGGGAGGTACATACCTTGTGGCTCTGCATTTAAGAGCTGCAGGTTGATATATTGACACAGGAGTGTACTGGAACTGCTGATCGGAGAGGGGATTGATCCTGCGGTCACACAGAGTGTTTTTCCACTAAGATTCAGTAAGTCAGTATGGCTTTGTATTTCTGAAAATAAGAATTCTGAAGTCATTCACCTTTGTTATTTCACTATTAAACTATTATGTACCTTTTTTTTACAGTATGTAATAGTTTATGCTTCACATTTAATTTATTAAAGGTCATTATCCAGCTACTAATGACACCTAATGAGTAGGAAAGCTTTTTTATTTTGGATCCTGTGTTTGCTAAGCAAGTGTTCTACCACTGAGCTAAATCCCTGCTCCCCACCCCCAGTAATTTTAAAGTAAACTGTCTTTTGTCCCTTTCAGCATTTCCCCTGCATTATTGTGGCTCTTCTTAAAACTTACTCCTAGTTTTAATCCCAGCACTTGGGAGGCAAGAGGTAGGAGGATTGCTGTGAGTTGGAGGCCACCTTGAGACTACATAGTGAATTAGATGTCAGCCTGGACTAGAGTGAGACCCTATCTCAAAAAAAAAAAAAAAAAAAAAAAAAACACCAGAAAAACAAAACAAGCAACTTCTTCCTATATCAGAATCTCAAACTTTGCTGTCAAAAGCTTATATACGGAAATGAATCTTCCACCATAGAACTTTGACCATGCCTGATCTCGACTTAAAATGATAATTATAGGTCATCTAATGAGCCATCATTCTTATTTATGTTGTCTGTGTGTGTGTATATATATATATATATATATATATATATATATATATATATAATAGATATATATACATATATATATATATTATATATGTGTGTGTGTAATGTGTAATGTATGGTGTATGCATGTGAATGTACCCTTATGGTACCCCATACACTAGCCTGTGGTGGTCAGAGCAGAATGTCAGGTGTCCTGCTCCATCTCACTTCTGTCCTTTCCTTTTTCTGTTTAGTGTTATTTTGTTTCTTTTGGAGGAAGGATCTCACTGTAGCTCAGGCTGACCTGGAACTCACTCTGTAGGCCCAGGCTGGCTTCAACCCCCTCTCCCCCAGCTATTTATGTAGGTCCTAGGATTCAGGCACTATGCTTTATAAGACTTAAATGCATCTATCAATAAGGGAGTAAGGGAGGATGAGGATCACAGCTTCCTGTAAGTGCAGGACTTTCAACCATCATAGAGAGGGGCAAAGAAACAAATGACCTTCATCAATCTACGTAGTAACAGGACAAAGATACCCTCTCACATTCCACATACCTGTTTCACCATGGAAAACTGAAAGCTCTGTATTTTTAACACCAAAAATGCTAGCAACAACACTCTTTAGTTTTAAAAGGTCCAACTTATTATCTCCTTTTGGATTTTCCAAAAGCAACACTCCACCTAAAAGGCCAACAAAAACAAAACAAAACAAAATCTTATTTAGTGAAGTAAAACTTAGAGAAAATATTAAATTTTAAGAAAAAGTCAAGTCATACAAAAGGAGTTGAAGGCCCACTCTTTTAAAATTTAAGTATATTTTCTACATCCCTACTTCCTCAGTATGGATATAGGTAATGGAATAAAATTGCCAATCTGTTCTCATCCTTTTCTTTGTATTTATTACTGCTATTATATATCGTGTGCCCTTTGTAAATCCCCAAGACACAGAAAGTGGTTAACAAATACTCGCTGAAGAGGTTGCTCAGTGATTAAAGGTACTTGCCTGCAAAGCCTAATGACCTGGGTTTGATACCCCATGTAAAGCCAGATAAACAAAGTGGTACATGCGTCTGGAGTTCATTTGCAGAGCTTAGAAGCCCTGATGTGCCCCTATTCTCTCTCTCTCTCTCTCTCTCTCTCTCTCTCTCTCTCTCTCTCTGCTTACAAATCAACCAATCCATAAATAAATCTTTAAAAAATAATATATCAAGTGGCCCCTTGATACTGACGTAAAACATTTATATGAGGAAAACAAGGTAGTAGGAACTCTTTTGCCAGCACTTAAACATGTTACAAAATAGCAACAAGGATACTGGCTTAGATGCCATTATTGATGCCATTCCAATTCTCTCTATTTTACTTTTACTCACTAGGGTACTGTGTTTAGTTTGTGTAATTTTACTACTTGTAGATCCTGTATCTTCACCACCCTATTATTGCCTTTCAACATCCACCTCTAATTACCCTTCAGCTCTACTCCCTCCTTAGCCTCTAGTAGATGACAGTCTCCATCCCCATAATTTTATCATTTCAAGAAGATATATAAAGAGTTATGGGATTCATTTACTCTTACCTTGTTCACTGCCATTTACACATAGATTAAGATTCACATAGGCACAAGCAGGTCCAGGCAGGGAGGATCCTCTCGTGAGTGTAATTTCCAATTCAGAACCCTTTAACTGAACACAGGAGAGCAAGCATATATCAGCAGCACCTGGCTGCAGCGTCACACCTGGTAACACACTAACTACTTTTGAGTAAAAACCAAAACTTCAAAGTTGAGCTGCATTTTACACACCCATTTCCCCTCTTTTTATCCTGTTCTTAAAAATGAAACTCTTCTTTCTCATTATGTAAACAATAATCTTCCTTTTTAAAAAGTCAAGCACGTCAACAATACAGGAAATGAAGCTACAATTATCTCTCCCCTTGAAAAGACAAATGGCCATTTTTAGCCCACTGTCTATCCTACTGACAGGAATGAGACAAGGAAAACATGACTGGGATATATCATAAATGACCTACTTCTGAATTATGGGCCAGTGTGTTCCATGTCTTGGTACCAAATTTTCATAGTTACATCTAAAATCCCTAGATGTAACAACAGGAAATGCTATTGTAATTTATTGTATAACCCATTATCAAAAAGTCAAATGTTTTTCAAGCCAATTGTTCATTTTAATGCGAAATACCAGAACATACAATGTCAACTATTCTATTTTTAGATAAAAATGAGCTCACATAGCTATTTTATTTTGTGGCAAATGTCACACACATACCCTCCTAATTATATACCCCAAGAGAATGGACCCAAGGACAGTTTTGCTGCCTTCCCCTTCCCCTGCCCTCTAGTCTTCCTCTCTGATCCTATTTATTACCATCCCTGAGGGCTACACCAATTTCAACTATGGGTCAGAATATCAAGATGCAACCGTAGAAACTTAAAAGTAAAACCTACTCAGAACTCTTCCAGTCATTTTGAAAAACCAAAACTCACCTGTGTGTGTTCTTGAATGAGGATTTTATCTGCTGTAGGAACTGGATATGGCTTCAAGGGAGCTTTTATGGTGGCAAATATGAACTCACTGTGACTTTCAATAACATTATTCAGGTATCTTCCTTCTGATTTTGCATTATAATAAACTGTTATTTCATCAGTTGGAACCAGATTGCACTGAAAGAGCACAAGGAAACTTTTTAAAGGGAAGCACATTTTGTTAATCAAAATTTAAGGTACTGTTGAAAAACACTAGCAACCCTGTGCTGAATCATCACAAAGGGCCATGCCTGCCCATCCTTCCTCTGGCACTCTGAAAGAAGTATCACAATGCTGAAGCATTGCACTTGGAGCTCCTTTACCCACTTTGTAGAGTAGGGCAAGAGTCTTTTCCTGGCACAGTCAGACCCTCATGAATGTTTAAATAAAGGAATGACCACAAACCTCCTCACAAAGCTCTCACCTACCATATTACCTGCTGGAGTGGCCACCCTAAGTCCTAAAACATTGGCCCAAAACATGTGGCTTGAGGAAGAGCTTCGTGACTTTCATCTGCTGAGGGTATGGTAATCCCTTTCTCTACACAGTAAGCACTGTGTGCCTTCCTTATCTCTCTAATAGGGAAAAACCACCCCAATATGTCCAGACCCAGAAATCTCTCCCCTGAGCTAGTAGCCTGCCAATGTTGACTGCTACCTTCTTCAGAGATACTCACTGTCATCTCTGGTTACTTTCTGTACAGTCAAAGAGCTATCTTTCTGGAAGACAATTTTGTGGAAGCCCAAGGGAACTGAGAAAGGATGGAATGGGGACAGGTTGGCTGAAAGTTCTTGGTCAGAGAAATAGAGCCATGTACAGCCTAGAGGTGGGTAAGAAGGGAGGGAAAGGGGCCTGACTTCCTTACAGAATACAATCTGAATGTAGTACAACTGAGCATAATGATTTAAATTACCTGCTTCTTTTCTCTTCCCTAACAACTAAAACAAGACCAACACCAATCCAAACCAGAAGAATGCTCTGAACCAGAAGAATGAACTGAAAAGCTGACCTTTTTTCGAAGTTTCTGGATGCGATTAATGACTTCCCGTGCCATTCCTTCATCCACCATTGACTGGTCAGGGGTGATGTCTAAGAGAACCAAAGCCTGTAGGAGGTCCAGTAAATATTTATGATAGCCAAGTATGACCATTTCTTTCAAAGTCAGCAAAATGCTACTTAAAACTAAATTCTGTGAAGTCTGAAATGTAAAGCCAGTCATTCACTTAGCAAACAATATAAAATTAATTTATTATACCTGGAGTCAAGCTATCAACAAAACAAAGGCATTTTTCATGTTCTTATCTATTGGTAAAGAACTTTCTAGAAGGCTGGGCATGGTGGGCTTAAGTCTATAATTCCAGAATTTGGAAGGTAGAAGCAGGAGTTTGAAGTCATCTTTGGCCATATACTGAGTTCAAGTCAAGTCTGGGTGTGTTGATTTTGTTGTCAACTTGATTTTTTTCATTATCTTGGGTGGGTCTCTAAGGATATTTACAGGAAGGCAGCCTCTCAGTAGGGGGAAGGATGTAAAGAAGCTCAGAGAAGCTAGAAATGAACATCACTTTCTGGGAGGGCAGTGCAGAAAGGAAATTTCAGAGACTTAGAAAGCCAATAAGCCTGGGATAGGGTTGTAAGACCCCACCCTAAGGCTATATAAAGGGGGAGAAAATCTTCCCTCTCACACCTGCCTGTTTTGCTTGTGTGTATATGGCATTGGTGATGGGCTTCTCTTTCTGCTTGGACCTGTGAAAGGGGGCCAGCATCTTTTGCCATTATAGAACTTCCCCTGGACCTGAATCCTCAATAAATCCTTTCCTCCCATAAACTATGCCTGGTTTGGAGATTCATCCCCGCAGCATGTGGCTGACTATGACAGTGGGTGACACAAAATCCTGCCTTAAAACAAAACAAGCCAGGGGTGATAGTCACACCTTTAATTCCAGCACCCTGGAGGCCAGCCTGAGACTATATAATGAATTCCAGGTCAGCCTGGGCTAGAGCGAGGCCCTACCTCGAAAATCTCCCGCCTACAAAACAAAGAAAACAAAATCTTCTAGGAGAATAGAAAAATACCTGAGCATCAGAGTGTGCTTCAAATTGTGCAGTACCCCCTGTAGCATGGTCAAAGGTATACATTAGGCGAATATCTTCTTCATGCAATTCATGGCCTTCCACAACAATGCTCCCTATGGGAAAAGCAAATACCATTAAACTCTCCTCTTTAATCTATACCACCATCAGTATATTGTATCCTCTTTTGATGAAAAATTCATAATGGGAGAGTTGTCTAGGCAGAAAGAAACATTTCCCTCTGACTTTTATGAACAGGTTTTAAGCACAGGAAGTGATAGACAAAGTCCTAGAGGAACCTTTATATGACTCCTGGCAGAAGACATAAGCAATGCCACATGGCAACAGACACCCACCACTTATCTGGAACTGCTCTAGCTCCTCACTGCTCAGCTGCTTGATGGCCATCATCACTGCTTTAAAGGCTCCCTTTAGACGCTTCCCAAGGACCATGTGATCTGGTTCAGCTCTTAGTCGAATACCATACTTGTTTTTATCAGTAGACAGTGTAACTTTTCGAACATTTAATTCCTATAGGAATACCAAAGAAAAAACAAAAAATGTGAGATATAAAAACATCTTCATAAAAACACTTA
>PVHP010051151.1:0-11562 GCA_004024765.1 Zapus hudsonius | reverse complement strand
GATATCCTCCTCCGTGGGCTGTCTGGATTAGTCCTTGAGGCAAGGGATCCTGGATATCCTAGAACTCAGCCTGGTCTTCCTGGCCCAAGTGTGTTGTTACTGATGGGTGCCATGCCTCTGGACCATCTCCCCCACCATGGCTCTCACAATCTTTCCGCCCCCTCTTCCGCTCAGTTCCCTGAGTCGTGGTGGGTGAGTAATAAGGCTGCTTTAATGTTGCGAGCTTAGGGGTCCATGTGTCGAAAATCCTTGGTTTCTGTCTCAATGGCCTATCCTGTGTTGATTGAATGGCTGTGGTTATAGGTCCCTTGTTCATCATTCATTGTCTGCTGGGTTCCCTATGGATCCTCCCTGATATGACTGTGGTGGCTCCTCTCTTGCCAGGATCTCATCCATCGGGACACTGGCCATTCTTTGGGGCTTCCTTTCATGGGTGGAGGAGGAGGAACTAGGTGCAGTGTATGGAGGGCCTTCTGCTTTGATCGGTAAACCTGTTCACGGCGCATCTCCTCTCTCACGGTGCATCTGCTTTTAATGGTGCACAGGCATAAGACGATAGGGGAGTCTACCATTAGAATCGGAATAGTTCTCCTTACTGCACCCAAAACTGATTCAGGTGAGATCGGTCCCTTGCCTCCTATTCCCAGATATGTTTTGGGACATGTTTGAATGGAAACTAATCCCAAAGGGGAGTTACCGTGAGTTGCTGAGAGGAGAGAGATCTCTTTCGTTGTTCGGAGTGTGGTGTGTGTGTGGCTTGAGACAAGTGGAGGTCCACATTTGCCAAGTGCATTGTTAGAAACGTGTGTAATTCAAGCCAAGTGGAGTTCCATGCTGCTAAGCTATCCTTACTCTTGCCTGCCTTAATGCTACACTAGCGGGCAGGGTATATTTTTTGCTTTGTCTTTTGAAGTAGGGTCTCGCTCTAGCCCAGGCTGACCTGGGATTCACTATGTAGTCTCTGGGTGCCCTGAAACTCATGGCAATCCTACCTCTGCCTCCCAAGTGCTGGGATTAAAGACGTGCACCACACGCCCAGCCTGGGCAGTATATTTTGAATGATAACCTTTGAGGTTTCTTCTTATGTGCCCTACTTTCGTAGTGCATCACGTTTCATAGTAAATATAAGTCTTTATTCTCCAAAGGAGCCATAGCAGAGAATGACTGTGCATCCAGCACCCGTGCGTGCATGGAGTACTAAGTTAGACATAAAAGGATGCACTGACTTAAAGACAAGGAATTTTTTGCAGTATCCACCATTGCGACTCAACAGAGATACACATAATAATTAAAGATGCACTTAGGAAAGTTAGTTAAATGCTGATAGAAAGTCCAATCCAGGGCTGAGGTGTTTCTCAGTGCAAAAATATTTACTTAGCATGAGGCCTTGCAGCATCAAGAAGAAATTCTTAACAACATCAAAAAAGGAGAAGGAAAAAGGAGGAGGAGGAGAAGAAAAAGAAAGAAGAAAGGAAGGAAGAAGGATAAATAACAAGCCAGGTGGAGCATCACACTTTAGTTCACGGTAACCTGAGACTAGAGCTCACTCAGTGCCGGGGTGGGAACAGCCCCAGCTTTCAAGGCAGGCTTCCATTGGCTTTCTATTTTGCAGAAGCATAGTGCTGTATTTCTTTCAATATTTTTTCTGTTCCTTTTCTGTCACTTTTTGTGTACTTTTTTGTGTGCACTATAGCTATGCACCTAGAAATTCATCCCAAGTTTTATTCTGCTGCCTGTATGTAACAATTTTTATGCCTAGATTTTATGGCTACATTTGATTTTCATGTTAAAAGAAGTTTGGTGTTATTTCCTAATGTGGCTGTATGTTCCTAATGGTCACTAGCCTGCAGTCATGTAGCTTGCTTTTATAATGTCTGAGTAAACCTGAGACTTAATTCACCAACAGAGATGCTCTCTGTTTTTACCCTTATTTGCTGGCATCAACCAGCAAATGTTTGTACTTTGGCTTTGTGTTCCACATTTTCTTCCTAAAGCCAGGAGATTGTACTGCATCCTGAACTTTAGTTTTCAGTGTGTGTGTGTGTGTGTGTGTGTGTGTGTGTGTGTGTGTGTGTGCGCGTGTGTGTGCTAGGATCTCTTGTAGCTGCAATGACTTGTACCTGTAGGACTTATGTGGCTTCTGGGGAATTGAACCAAGGCTGGCAGGCTTTGCAAGCAAGTGCCTTTAACCACCGAGTCATCTATCTCCCCAGCCCCTCTCTTCAGAACTTCTCCTTCCTTCCTTCTTTCCCACTTCTCCCTGCTGTCACTCCCCACTTTGTTAAGACTGTCTTGCTATGTAGATCAGGCTGGCCTTCAACTCCACCTTCCTGACAAAAATCACTTCCAATGCAGAGTCAATTGCTTCAATTTTTTTCTTGTAAACTTGAGGCATATCCAAATATATTTGCATATTTTATACTAAAGTCAATGTGCTCCCTAAGACATATAATTAATGGTGAGTATAATCAGCATTGATTTCCTGCGTCCAAGAGTTGTCTCACTAGTGCAGGTATAAAGCATTGAATTATATTGATCTTAGCATAACTTTATCTTGATTTAGTTGGTTTAATAAAAAAGGGACTGACAATAGAGAATTTTGGGGGAACTATAGGCATTATGTGTGTGTCGTTCATTTGACAGCAATTACTCCTTTGCAAATTCTGAATTCTTTCTTTTCTGAGAAGGAATTTATAAACAAATTCAGGAAAGATTTTAAGTATTCCATGTTTGTTAGGGATTCTCAGGAAACACAAAATTCCTTGCTTTACTGGGTGTTTAATGACTCTTGCTGCCCTTCCTATTGGAAAGTTTTTTTAAAAAAATACAAGTCATGGTCAGGTGTGGACTGGTGGGAGCATAGAAGGTCCAGGACCTGTGCTGACTGATCTTGGCACCTGACACCTAGTCCTCAGCTGATAGAGCCTTTGAAAGTGGAACATTGCTGGAGATGTGCCATCGTCTGATGGTATGTCCAGCCCTGTTTGCCAGGGCCAACTATCAAGCTGGCTCTCACAGCGTTTTCCCTGCTGCTGCGACAGGAAAGCACGCTCTGCCATGCGTTCCCTGCCATGATGAAACTTCACCTTGGAATCGTTAGGTGGAAGTCAAGGGGTTGGTCCTCGCCTTCATTGTTTGAAGCAGGATGTCTTTTTTGCTACTCTGTACACCAGATACACTAGCCCATGAACTGCTGGGGCGTCTCCTGTCTCTACTTTGTATCTCCCAATGGGAGCATTGGGATGTCATCTGGAGATTATCTGGTCCTGGGGATCCAAACTCAAGTTGTCACACTTGAACCGTAAGAGCTTTGTTCACTGAGCCATATCCTCAGTCCTCCCTCAGATTGTTGTTAGTATAAATAAAGAAGGGATTATTGGTAGAGTACGCTCCTCTTTATTAATCCGTCATGTTGGAGAGGAGAAGAACGAGGGAAAGGTCTTCCGTGCCTGTGCAGCTCCAGAATGGAGCCATGAAAGGCACTGGGGAACTTTTATTGTGATAGAAAAATCCAAAAATGAAGAAGTAAAGTCTGGACCCTCTGAGGAGGTTCAAGTTTGATCCAATCAGGAGGATCTTGACCTACTTGTTTTGCTCAGGGTGCCCTGGATGTCCTTACGGATATTAGTGAAGGCCGGGCTCTAAATAGTACTCATCTAAATGACAGAGTTTAGAAATTCAACCGATGGCCTGAGAGTGCAGGGCACGCTGCTCTATGGCCCAGACAAGCACGTCAAGAAGTGCCCGTCTGTGCAACCGTGGCGCCCAACCTAGGTGGGTGATCAACAGCTGGCTAATTGGCTTTGAGATCCGCTCAGAGGCAGGGGACCCCTGACTGGTAAGGGGGCCCAAGGCAACCCTGAAGGGGGACCAAGAACCCCATCTACGTGGCAAAGTCCTCACTAACTATGGGTCCTCAGAAAAGCTACACCCGCCAAACACTCACCAACCTAGCAATATTTCTCTCAATTGGCCAATTATTATCTCACTCTCTGCTGGAGACTCTGCTTGTATTTTTCAGAAAGCAACAGGAACCAGGGACAACTGAACTCCACCAAAGGGACCTGATTTGATGGGGGACACCTAAGCAGGAGAAGATTCACTTCAAACTCACCATTTAGAGCCCTAACGCAACCTCTATGGACGTGAGATGGCAAGCAAAAGAGCTACTCCCACAGCAAGGCAGATAACCTGGGGAAGGACAATGGAGAGAGGCACCAAGGGCGCCCAAAATTGTCCAAAATGCAAATCTACAGACTCTTAAAAACCTAATAACTATGCAAAATTTAAATTCACCCACTATGACTCAGGGAAATTTGCGGAAGAGGGGGCGGAAAGAATGTAAGAGTCATGGGGGGAGAATAACTAATGCATAAGAGGGTTTGTCATCATGGAGTCAATGGCTTTATCTAAGAACCTATGGTACTGAGCATATTGTTGTGTTAATATATATAATTCTAAGCCAATAAAAACATTAAAAATTATTGCCTATTAATTTGTATTTTACCTATTAATTAATTTGTAAGCAACTTGAACCAGGGCCAACAATTTTAATATTGAAGAGTTTCAAAGGCATCTGTGTAGTTTGAAATGAAAGTAAGACTGAAAAAAGCTTTCTTCTGTCTGTTGTCTAATGGGATTTGAGTTCTAAAAGGAGAAGTTGCACAAGACAACAGAAAAATACTGTTGACTATGAAATACCTTTTACCAAGCCAGTGTTATTGGATTAAATGATTAGCAGAGCAAATTTCTCAAATGTCACTGACTGTGCAAAATGCTCACGCCGATTAAAAACTAGTCATTTGTGTAGAAAATGGCTGGATACCCAATAGTGGAAAGGCAACTTGTATTATTTGATAATTCTACAATGTCCCTTTGGCCAAAGGAAGAGTCATTTTTTAAAAAGTAATGTCTTTATTATGAATAATTACATACATTGTATGAGCAAATCTTGTGAAGATGCCCCCATTTCCCTTCTGTCTGTCCTCTACCCACTGGGGTCCCTCCTCGGTGCGAACACTGCATCTGTGCGTAGGTAGGGGTTTATGAACTGCACCTGAGGTTTTCTTTCTTTCTTCTCCCTTTGGGCGTTGTTGCTGAGGGGGGCAATGTCTCTGGATATTCTCCCCCACCATGTCTCTTACATTCTTTCTGCCCCCTCTTCCACTCAGTTCCCTGAGTCATGGTGGGTGAGTTTAAATCTGCTTTATTGTTGAGATCTTAAGTGTCTATGGACACTTTGGGTTGTGTTGGGTAGGGTTGGTGTCTGTCTCCATTGACTTTTCATGAGTTATCAGACTTGCTGTGGTGATTGGTCTCCTGTTTATCTCATCACTTTCTCATAGGTTTCATTTGGGCCCTGCGTGAAGGCCAGGGGTGGTCCATCTCCTTCCAGGATGTCAGCCATCATCCCGTGTCTTGTTGGTGGAATTGGATTGTCCCTGGTTCTTTCACTGCCTTCTGAAAAATACAAACAGAATCTCTATTGGAGAGTGAGATCAGTATAGGTTAAATGAGATGAACATTGCTATTTTGGCTAGCTTCTAATGGGCGTAGCCTCTCTGTAGCTCTCTAGAAGTGGGAATTGGCCCTAGGAGCCCAGGTTCTTGTTCCACATAGGATTTTGCCATGGATGGCAGTTTCAGTTAAGGGGTCCTTGCCACTGAGTGGATTTCTTAGCCAATCAGGAAGCCCTTGATTACCTTCCCAGGTTTAGTACCACTATTGCACAGGTCAGCACTTCTTGCCTTGCTGCTCGGGTCCTCACCAGGCAGACACCTGAGCATCTTAGCATCTTCCTAGCAAGGGGACCATCGATGTGGGGCAAGCAGATTTGTGAGCATTTAATATACAACAGCCAAGAAAGACTGCCGTGACATCTAAGTGTTCTACTTAACAGAACAGGCTGCTTGTCCAGTTGGATGGCCTGCATGTGTATTGCTTTCTGTGGTATGGTTTTGAAAATTTTTTTATGCTGGTCAATAATTTGGCTATTCTTCTAATTTTACCATTTGATGATGTGACATAGTTAGAATCAGTGAGTCAGGGTCAAGACAGAATTTGCACAACACAAACAAACCGAGAGACCTTAATGTCTATAACATGGGGACAGTGATTGGTTTGGGGTTTTGAAACCAGACTCTGCAGGTCCAGGCTGCCCCAAATTCCCGAGAGACTCTCCAGTAGTTGGGACTAAAGGCCTGTCTAACAATGACAGTTTGATTGACATTGGAGCTAATAGATAGTCTCTACCAAGGGGCCGGTGTAGGTTGCCTACAAATAATGGTGCTGCTATTGCTAACAAGTAATCTTGGAAACAGGCTGCAGAGATGGGACAGGGCTGATGTGGCATCCCAGTGAGGGGGTTGGTCCCTGGCCCAGAATACTTTGGCCCAAGTTTTCACAAAATTTCACCTTTCCCATCATTCTGCCATTTCTTGTCAGGTTTCTGTTGAGCTGGACTTGTAGGTGGGATGCGTGTTTCTTCTTCGGGTTTTGCGTCTTTCCTTGGAAATGACACCATTGCCAAACGGATGAGACCAGCCAGGCTCTTGTCTTGTGGTGTGTCTTGTCCTCTGTGGCCAGATGGACACAGCTGACTTGCTTTAAGACGGACTGAAATGAACTCTCAGCTCATTGCAGTTTTCTCGGCCAATAAGTTTCACCAGAAAGGCTTTACATTAGGAGGGAAAATCAGCTAGAGCTTTCTTTGGAACAGCTGGAGGGAAATGCTACGGGGTTTTGGAACAGTATGGATCTAACTAACAGGTTTTCTTTGGATTCTTCTTATTAATCCTATGCCAGGACTCACGTTCCTGAGCAATGTATCTTATTACCATATTTTATTTTCTTGGAAAGAAAGCTAAATGCTAAGAAAATATTTTTTAAATGTTAGCTACCAAAAAAAAAAAAAGCTGCATGTTAACTTGTTGGTCCTATGATCTAAAAAAACCCCAATTTTTAAGTGGTAAAACTTTCAAATGGAGCACAGAAACAAACAAACAAACCCGAAGTGAGAAAAATGGCAGTGAAGTGAAAAATGAAAATATTTTTGCACATCGTAGTAAATTTCCCTCTCTGTTTCCCAGCCAAAGGAAGGCAGAGGGACAGAAATCACAGTAGCAACTACAAAATGATGATGACCAAAAACTGGTTGTATTTGATTTTGGGATTTTTTTTGTCCTTACATGCCAATATGTTCCCAAGGCTCTGTGTGAAATGTCACTTGTTACCCAATGATGAAGCCTCGCCACAAAAGGAGGAGGAAGATGGCAGGCGAGGGAGCCAGTCCCCTTTCCCTGCCTTGCTTCCAAAGCTCCTCAACACTGTAGAAGACAACATCTTTCACACGCACTCACCAAGCAGAGCTGGCTGAGCTCATTCTCCCAAACCCCCTCACTTCTGCTTCAGAGGGAGGAGAGTCGCCAGAGGCGCAAACAAAGAACCAACACCAACCGAGGGGACTTCATGACAGATGCAGTCGAAGAGTTGCAGAGTGCGGAGTACTGAAAAGATGAGCTGGAGTTCTGGACCCCTGCGTCACTCTCGTAGCGTCCCTGTGGGACACATCTGTGCTCAACACAGGCTTTAACAAGCAAAACACATGTACAATAAATGTTACCTGCTTGACATTCAATTTCAACTTGGCTTTTAAGATGGCATTAGTGGTAACTAATGCGATTTTTCTCACTTCAGTTCTTTTTGTATTTTGTTTGTACATTTTTACCACTTAAAAATGAGGTATTCTTGGATCACAGAATAGAAGAGTTAACATTTAATTTGAAGACTTTGGTGGCTAACATTTATTTAATATTTTGCTTATTATTCACATTCCATTTTTCATTCATATACTTCATAATAAAAAGAATTATAATATTTTTCCACCAGACGTAGAATATTCCAGAATCCAAGCATCTGGTTATATACAACCTTTAAAAAAGGTCATGTATAAATTATTTTGTCACTTTTAATGACGCTAGAGTGAGGTGCTAAGTTTTGTGTATTGTATGTATGCAGGAAGCATCCTACGTGTTAAAAATAAGCCCATGAGGCCGGGCGTGGTGGCGCACGCCTTTAATCCCAGCACTCGGGAGGCAGAGGTAGGAGGATCGCCTTGAGTTCAAGGCCACCCTGAGACTACAGAGTGAATTCCAGGTCAGCCTGGGCTAGAGTGAGACCCTACCTCGAAAAACCAAAAAAAAAAAAAAAGCACATGATCCAAAATACATAACAGAATTGTGATGACGACATTCTCAGCTTGAATCTTTCAGCAAGTGCGCTATTTAAAAATATAAAACAAGACTTGTTTGCGAGCAGAGAAAGACAGAGAGAGAAGAGAGACAGAGAGAGTGGGAGCACCCCAGCCTCCAGCAGCTGCAAAGGAACTCCAGATGCATGCACCACTTTGTGCATCTGGCTTTACGTGGGCCCTGGAGACTTGAGTCCCAAATGCCTTAACTGCTGAGCCATCTCTTCAGCCCCAAGTGCACTATTTTTATTGTCATTTTGGTGCTGGGGAGGGAACTTGGGGCCTCATACATGCTAAACATGTGCTGTACTACTGAGCTACTTCCACCCCAGTCCCCCAAACCTGGACTTTTTCACATTAGCAAAGGCTTAGTCGGACTGCAATACGCTGGAGGTTGTCCTGTGGTTTTTGTGATGCTGGCCTTCCTTCTCTGCCTGGGATGATGATTCCTTCCCTGTGAGATGCATAGAAGCAGCAGTGAGCCAATGAGAGGGGCCCGTGTGTTTATGGTGGGGCGGGGGTGGGGTTGAGATGACCTGGGGAGTCTAGTCAGGCTCCATAGCCAAGGTCAGGCTTTTAAGCCCGGATTATTAAATTGCCAGAGCGTGAAGCCTGTGAAGGAACAATGGTACCGGCCTGGGCCAGGGGGTGGGGTGGGTGGGATGGCTTCCTTCTCCAAGATCCCCTTTCTCCTCCTTGCCTCTTAAGGGTTGAGGGAGAAACAGGGAGGGAGGGTCTCCAGAGACCTCCAATGGACCTAGTGCTCTGGATCTTGTCACCTCTCCCTCCCTGCCCCAGACCCCCCCCCAAGAGTAAAGGAGTAAAATCCGCATGCGTCTTGTCAGCAAACTTCAAATCAGGCTTCTCAACAGACTGTACCGGTAAACAAGGCTTTTTAGCCCACGTGAGTGCAAGATAAGGTTTAAATGCTCAGAGGCAGACGTTTCCATGAAGCATGATATTTGCACATTTCATGGGCTCAGGACAAAATGCAAAAATACCAGGTGTATAAAGCAGGAGGTTTAATCGTGATGACTGTCAGTCATGGGAGCGCGACCCCTCGGAGAGGGACATGGCAGTTACCCCGCTGTCTGTTTCAAAGTCCTGTTCGGATGCTTCAGGGTCAGGTCCCAGGCCTTGCAGTAGAAGCAGGCACCATCAGAGAGTAAGTGGGAGCTGTCACCATAAACCCAGAGCGGATCCGGGAGACCGCTCCGTCCTGCAGGGCCTCCTTACCTGTCAGTGTCAGACGGGGCTCCAGTTCTCCTGTGACCACGAGATTATATTGGGGTGATCAGTGGCGCACAGTCTGGCCATAAGGAGGCGGGGGGCCCAGCCCAGCCAGATGTGTCCACCAGGCTCTGTCCCCTCAGACTTGCTTCAGTCCAAGGTCCTCAATAGAGATGTCTAACTGGTCCTCAGAGACGGTCTTTGAACTGGTGCTTTTGTCTTGTCTTGCTAACCTCTGCAGCCTGGGCTCGGGGAATGAGGGTCGGGTTTCAGCAGAACATGTGTTTCACTGTATGGAAATGTGTCCTGCTCAGCAGAGTAAACACACAGTATCTGAGGCCTGAAACTGAAGCCACTGATGAGTATCAGAGTGCGGAGCTGTAAACAGTGGTTGAGCATTTTTTGCAAAAAGGTAGAAAGGCTTTAAGACAAGGTCTGTTGTTGTTGGGCCCTACTTAGCTAGGTTCACAAGTCAGGAGTTTATAGTATTCTCTTGTTAGAGAAGGGATTTTAAATATTCGTTTTGCCTTTTTTTGCCATTCTGGGGATGGGTCCCAGGTTAGCACTGCCAGGCCAACATTCTACCCCTGAGCTGATTTACACACCAGCTTGTATTTTCTAAATTTTGAATTCTTTTAGTGGAGAAAAATGAATCAAGCCGTCATCTTACAAATTTTAATAAATAAATACTAGTAAATAGTAAATTTCCAGTTACACTTTTAACAAAGTAAAAGTGAAGAATCCAATCTCACTAAAATAAAGGCGTTAAGCAGTTGCTTAAAAAGATACCAAAAGTGTTCTATATAGGTTTGAAATATATAAGAAATTAAAGCAGTTTTATTTAACAGGTAAATTTGGGGATTCAATATAGCAAAGAAGTCCAGGGAAGTCTATACAGTGTTATTTTTTCATGACACTATTCTCAATGAAAGAGTGAGTATGGAAGCAAGCTTTAAACCCTGGCATTAAGGATCCATGCGTGGGCAGCCTCCTGCCTCATGTTTTGCTTCTGCTCATCCCTACAGTGGGTTTTCCCCTTTCCAACCCAGAAGCCCCTCCTCCTTCCCCCCTCCCACGGGATGAGATCCCCTGGGGGAGTGTGATGGGCCCCACCTGCTCTGCTTTGCCAGGCTTCAAGCACCAGCTGCAGCCTCCTTTTCCACAAGCTCCCGCCCTCCTGGGCCGCCCGGAAGAAACTGTGCTTGTCAGAGAAGTGACTTATTTTCCAGTCTGAATATGTAGTAAAAAGTGTGAGGACAGGAACCTAATGTGCAAACTCTAAGTCAAAAGTTGGATTGATTTATTTCGAGTTCTCTTTCTTAGGTGGTACCTGAATATATTTTAAAATCTCCATAAGCTAGAATAAAATACTCAAGGTAAATTTAGCCAGGACATAAAAATAATGTACGTTAGCTGAAGGTTTAATAAAAATACACTTATTCTTAACTTCAAGTTGTTTTGATGTTATTTCTCATCCCCTTTTTTAAAACCATGAAATAAGTTAAGAAGAGTGTCTATTAAGTTATTTATTTCTAATATATTCATACAACTTTGTACAATATTTAAACCATTTCTAGAGACAATGGTTTAAAGAACTGGCTAGTTCCTACTAGGATTTTTAAACACACACACACACACACACACACACACACACACACACACACACACACACACGCTCCCTCTTTGCACTTTAATTTAATTAATTTAATTTAATTTAATTTCATGTCCTCATTGTACAAAATAATGAGCTTCATTATGCTGTTGCCATGTATGTCCATCGTGTGTTTTGGCTTGTTACCCCTCCATGGTGCTCACTCCCCCTCTGATTGTTTCTCTTCTGCTTTCAAGTCTTGATTTTCCTTTAGGTCTAGATTTCACATAGGAGGGATTATGCCACACATGAAATATTTCAAACATAACTTTTGATGTTCTAGTTCTAGGGTTGTTTTATTGATAAACCAGAAATAATTTTATATCTGAAATAACATTATGTTCACAAAGCCAGAGCACTAGTTTATTACATTTGGAAGATTATAGAAAATTATTTGTACATTTGATTTCTTTCACTGTATCCTCTATTTTAA
>PVHP010051150.1:0-11469 GCA_004024765.1 Zapus hudsonius | reverse complement strand
AAGAACAATAACAATTCACAAACTTAACTGGCGGGAATACAAATCGATACCCTAGAAAACGTGCACATCTCTGTGACCCACCGATCCCAATTGTGTGGATATAGCCCTTCAACATGCATGACGATATCCAAGAAATGCATGTGCTGGAATGTCTGTAAATTCTCAATCATCAAATCCTGGAACTAGAAATAACCAGATATCTAAGAGTAAGACTGATTCATAATTCATAGTGATTCATAATCACCATTTGCTATTCATGTGTAATTACTATGTTTACAGAACTACAGTATTAGGAAAGCATAAAAGAGAATATTTCTCCTTTTAGAGTTCTCTCTCTCTCTCTCTCTCTCTCTCTCTCTCTCTCTCTCTCTCTCTCTCTCTCTCTCTCTCTCTCTCTCTCTCCCTCTGGAAGGTGCAGTCCAAATGATCTATCTCCAAGAATCCATTGTTCCCACTATGTTGGGCAAATAAGTCACTTCAGCTACTATATGAAGATAATCAAACTTTTAAAAGCACCAACCTGCACAGGAGTTAGCTCATACCTGAGGGTACTGAGATGTATAATAACACCCAACAATGCCAAGTGGTCTTAGTGAACATTTTGAGGAAGCAATATATAAACAAAATCAAAACAAAGATTCAAACATATGACAGAAGTGATTTTAAAACTTAAAAAATATGGGTACCCAGGTGTGGTGGTGCATGCCTTTAATCCCAGAATTTGAGAGGTAGAGGTAGGAGGATTGAAAAGATTTGGAGGCCAGCTTCAGACTACATAGTAAATTCCAGGCCACCTTGGGTTAGAATGAGACTTGTAACTCAAAATAAAATAAAATGAAATAAAAATAAATGTATAAATAAAATGTGGATATTCTCTGAAGATAAAACTACTAAAACTCTGTCTACAAAAAATTACACAAACTATCAATGCTGATCAATCAGTTCTTGAGGAGTTTGAGGAAATGTCCCGGGTTGCAATCAAAGGAGTTTGGAGATAGCCTCTAGGGAGCCCAAGTTATAAGAACTTACTTCAGACCCCACACAAGTACCATGAACTGTCACATAAGGTGGGCTACCTCATCAGAGAGATTTCACAAAATGATTTTTGGTCACTTGACTAGATATGATGCCTTAGCAACTATCTTGAACCTTGTTTGTAGAGAGGATGTACAAGTGAAAAAGGAATAATTGGTACTCCACTAAAAAAAAGTATCCAATAGGAGCGTGTACATCAATGTTTACCTTGCCTTGATCTTGAAATTGAGACAAGGCTTCTGCCTTGGTATTAGGAGAGAATTCACTGGGGGTTCTGTGCTGTTACTGTCTAGTTGCTATGCCTTTGCATTGAACTACCTCTCTTCACACTCTTCCTCTTCTGAGAAAAGGACAGAGGTCTTATTTAATTTTCCATGAGAAGATGACTATGGGCATCATGGACTGCAAGCTGATCATGGCTATCAGCTAACATTGGTCAATCATTTGGGGGCAGCTATGTATTGCGCTGCATAACTCAGGATAGGCTAAAGATGATATCCAGAACTCCCAATACTCGGAGCCCTAACTCAATAAATGTTAGAATACTTTGCTTCACTTATGGTCACTTATGCTTAACTTATGACTATTCATAATTTATTTTATGAATGACAATCAATGGAGGGGACCAAATCTCACTGTGTAAACACGTTTAGTCATGAATTAAGTTTTGTTGTTGTTTTTCAAGGTAGAGTCACACTGTAGCCCAGGCTGACCTGGAATTCACTCTGTATTCTCAGAGTGTCCTCAAACTCTTGGCTGTCCTCCAACCTCTGCCTCCAGATTAGCATATGCCACCATGCCAACACCATGCCAAGCAAGTTATTAGCCTCAAGCCCTTGAACAATCTGCCTTAGTCTTTCTAGTACTGGGATTATAAATTTGTATTTACTCAACTGGCTGAGTTTTTTTCAAGCAACTTTTACTTGGATGTCAAGGGGTTGTGATCATTAATAATCTTCAGATCCTATCATTCTAGTTTCCAGCTTTCTTTTCTTCAAATAGCGTTTCCTTTGAAGTACTTATTTATATGATAATTTTTACATTTTGCTTACTTTTTTGTTGTGTCTTTAATATTGCCTTTGCTAGAATAGGTAAAATTTTGTGCATGCATGGATTTAAGAGTATATTTGCCCCTAAATAAAGATATTACTGCTACTGCTTATATATTACTACCTCTTTTACCATAGATATTTCAACTTCATAGTATGACTATTCACGAAACACCTGACATTTTTAAAGCACTTATGTCTCCTTGAGTTGGTGATTAATTTTTTAATTCAATTTTTTTTTAATTTTGACATGTGATGTAGATTGTGGTACTGAAAATTATAGCAAAATTTCTTTGTTTTGTGATAGGTTAGTCAAAGTAGACAATAAGATAACAAAAGAGATTAGAGAAATAGAAAAAAATGTGGGTACACATGATATGTGAATGTTAGCTCCAGATGATACAAAAATAAAACATTTAAAAAGGTAGACCAAGCTAAGAATTGTAAGATTAATGTCTGAAACCTGAATGATTATCTGATTAAAACAGATATAGATTTCATTTCTAGGTAAATTTCATGTGTAAAATTTCTATATGACTTGTTCATCACTACATGTTACTAAGTTATTGCTAAAGTATTCTGAGATAATTGATTTTTGTTATATAAAATTTTTATGAGTAAAATTGGCTTAAAACTTCCAAAGCTCATTTATCAAAGGGACGATTAAACTTGGGTGAAAATGAGAAGAAATTAATATTTGTTTGAGGAATCTAGACTTGCAGGCTGATATTTAATGAACTTGATTGAGGATACATAAATTTGGCTTATCATTAAGGTAAGAATGATCAGAACTGTGATATGAGTATCATAATGCATAAGAATGACAGTCCTAACATCATAACCTTACTCACCAACCAAAAGTTTACCACGAATATTGGGAATTGCAAACTCTTTTAAAAGATAATTATAAAAGATAATTTAAAAGATAATATTTTGAGAATGTTTTTTTAAAGAATGAAAGTACATCTTTTTAAATGTTTGATGACTGTTGTAATGTTTCTCCCATGTTCCATGGAAGGTATAAAATCAGGTTTGTCAATCACAGTGACACACTAGGATAATTGTCACACAGCATTGCTATAAAGATCAAGGGTTCAATAATTAATGGTTTATTTGCATGTATGCAGGTTTATTAACACAGGCCCTTAAACATCTTGTACAGTGTTTGATTTAACTTAAAAAAATCTAAACACTTTTTATTTGACTTTGAAATGATCTTTCACTTAATCTTTAAAATGCATAACATCCAGGAATTTGTAGCTTTGGCAATTTTTGTCTTCACTGTGGAGTGATTTTATTTTACTTTTCCTGTCTTCTTCAATTTTACATTTCTTTGTCATTGTAAAACAACTGTAAAAGCTGGGTAGGATCTGATATATTCTCAGTAGCGATAATGTATTGCAATGTTTTGACCTTTTCAATATTCTGTACTTTAATTGGCTATCCATTCTCTATCTTCCCTATAGGTTAGGGGGACAGAAAGCAAGGAGGAAATGCATTGAGTAGCCAATCAAATCAAAGAACACTGAAAAGGTCAAAGCTGTATAGCAGAATCTTATAACTGACAGAATGTATGAGTCATTAAATTCTACCACCTCATTCTTATGGCTAGGATGATAATAAAACAAGAAAATGGAAGTACATAAATCTAGTCACATGACAATCACTGCTTTAAAATTGAGAAGTTAATGCAGCAAACTCCAATATAATGTTTAAAAAGTGTTGTCCTAGTATCCTGCAGATCTTATAGTATATTTAATGACACATAGGTGCCAGAGCTCATTGTATAATGGTAGCTATTCAATCTTATAGAAATGACAAAATAATTAAAGTGATCTACATTTGTTTAAATAGAGAGAGATTCTCATCAGAAAGAAAGGAAGAGTACTACTTTAGGACATATTAAATTTCATGTAAGAAGAAAATCTGTCAAGTTTTTTTTTATAGTTGTACTTGCAGTGTTAGTTACTAACAGAAAAACACCAGAATAATGTGAATTTTACCAATTTTCAAAAAACATTTTCAGAAATTTAAATCACCAAACTAACGAAATAAATGAAAAGCAGGCTCAATGTCTCTTCAGATAAGTCTGCAAAACAAGCATGGCAAAGTAAGTGTTGTATAATCAAGAAAGACTTTTTCAGTCAGACCACTGACCTAGAAGCCACATTTTAAGTGCCACTTCCAAGAATCATTAATCCCTTGGCCAATCACAAGCAGAGGAATTCAACTGGAAAAGAAAGGAAAAGAAGGGAAAAAATAACCCACAACTTTGCAGAATGTTACTATGTGCTATTGAAGGGAATATGGCCTCATTTAGAGGGAGTAAATGCAGAGCTTCAAAGAAATTGTGAAAAATTCTGAGGTAGCTTAACTGATTGTAGTCCCAGTTTTGAAAACAGTTATGTTTTTCTTACATCATCATGAATAGCTTACATAGAGTAACACAGAAAGGAATCATAATGTTTATTATTTATTTTAAGCTGTTATGTCAAATTCAGTGATGATAATCAGAATAATTACTAGAAGAAAAAATGGATAAACTACATAGTGATTTGTAAAATTTCATGAGAATGCACTCTTAATTGAAACTCATGATTTATGAAGAAGTCCGGAAGGATTATTATTTTTTTGGGGGAAATCAGTGCCATTGCTTCCAAGATGTAATAATATCAGATATTTACTGATGTGCGTTAATAGTTTTGACATTAAATTTCCATGCTTTTCTACCAGCACAACAGTGGCAGTTGTGAAAGTCCCTGCTGTGGGGAAGGGAATTCATTTCCAAACAACATTCTCTAGCCTTTGGATCACCTTTGATTTCTGTAGTAAATCTGTGAGCATATTCTAATATTTATGCTTTTGTCACAGATATCAATAAACAGATTGACATGGCTCTTCTTCATCACAACAAAACAATTTAAGCTAAATTTGTCAATGAAATAAACTCTTAAACCTCTGCTCCTTGGATCCAATGAAATGAATAAGAAGGATTGGTTACACCTGTGAGATATTTTTGGCAGACAATCCCAAATATATTCTTCAAAAGTATTTGTTTCTTTATGGAATAGACTCTGTTTTAGTGAATTGCCTGATTATGTCGTTATTGAGCCATGACCTGGACATTAACACACAGAAATGCTTTTTTTTAATATTTTATTTATTCATTTTAAGCAGAGAGAGAGAGAGAGAGAGAGAGAGAGAGAGAGAGAGAGAGAGAGAGAGAGAAAGCGCATCAGGGCCACCACTGGCTTATGTGGGACCTGGGGAATTGAACCCAGGGCCTTAGGCACTGGAGGCAAGTGCCTTAACCGCTGAGCCATCTCTCCAGCCCCAGAAATGCTTTTAGGTGCCCTAAAAATTCATTGGACATATACATTGTTTTCCCTTTTCAGGTCTGTGAAAGCTCTATACCTCATATCAGTCATTCTTCATTACTCTAGGATCAGAGTTAATTTATTAATCCCAGCACTCAGGAGGCAGAGGCAGGAGGATCACCATGAGTTCAAGGCCACCCTGAGACAACATAGTGAATTCCAGGTCAGCCTGGACTAGAGAGAGACCCTACCTCGAAAAACCAAAAAAAAAAAAAGTAAAGTGCTCAATTTTTCATGTCTTGATAGAAAAAGCCTCATGAAAATGAATTTTTATTTATTTTTTACTCTCATAGTAGAAAGAGTAATGTATGGTCAAGAGAAATGTGATATTTAGAATATTGTCTCCAGTCTTGATGGGTCGGAATTTTTCATTCAAAATGAAATGCTAAAACATAAATCTCTCATTTAATTCAGAACATTATATATATATACAGAGAGAGAGAAAGAGAGGGAAACAGAAGAAAGAGATTATAAAGTGCAAGAGAAATGTCATAATTGAATGCAAACTTTATGCTAGATCAAATTCTGACTCAATAAGGCTATAAAATTTTTTGCTATTTTGTTACACATGTCTAAATGAATTAGATATTAGATGTCATTAATTTATTTTGGATATTATGATATTCTTATATAAGAAAAATATATCCAGGTATAATTTTTGTATTTTTATTTTATACAATTCAGAAAAAATTAACATATTTCCCTTCATTCAAAAGTTTTAACATTTGTTTTATTATATCAACATTTTATCAATTTGTGTTGCTCTCAAGATTATTTTTTTAAATAAATGTTGCAGAGTTTATTATTACTGTCGCATAAGTTCTTAAGCTAATATGTTACCTTATCAGATGAGATCGGGCTTGTTCAGGGTGTGATGGCCATAGACAGTTACCTTATCAATAAAAATTTTAATTTAAAACATTATTATAAATTTTAAGTTCAAAACATTATGACAAATAATAAATTGTAATTATGTATATTAACTTTGAATGAAGGGAAACATGTTCGAAGAGACATATTTTTTTGGCTTTTAGACTGTGTTTATATGTAGTCATTGATGGATACATGGCCATAAATGAAAGAACAAAGTCAAAAACAATTTTCAATAATTGTAATGAACTAAAATATTTTGCATGAAAAATCCAATTCACTTTGTGACATTTATTTAATGAGTACCTCCAGTTACATTAACCTGTTCAGGAAAAAGTTTTAAAAAAACACAAAATGTTCAAGTAAAATTATATCTATATGGTATGAATGAAGGAGAAAGGAGAACAGAGAAAATGAGTGGTAGGAGAGAGAAAAAAAGAGAGGACAAAATAATTTAAGACTGAATTATGTGTAGGAAGGAACAGTGAATATCTTCTATGGATTGGATACTGAGTGTCCTCCCCAAGCGTTATATCTGGGAAACTGGCTGATGGCAAGTTATTGGACCATGAAGGTTTAATCCATAGATATTTAAAGGCTCTATTGGTGCAAGCAAGGAAGCGGGGCCAAGTTGTAGAGCCCCCCCTGGAGGGATGGCCTGAAATGGATTGTCTGACCTATGCCCCTTCTCTGTGTCACCTTCTGCACTTCTAGACAGCAAGGAGGAAGCATTTTTCTTAATCATATGATAGTCTCAGGAGTTCTGAGTCATCACAAGCCCACAGCCATGGTTCATTCAACTGTGGACTGGAAATCCTGAATCCACAAGATATTTTTCAAATTTCAACCATTTATGTTTTTTCTCTGGCAATTTATTATTTTTATTATTGATACATTTATTATTCATAATTAGATACATTGTATGAGCAGATCTTATGATGGATAGTCAGCACCTATGTCTATTTATAAATAGCTAAGTTGAGTTTAATAGATAAGATCCAATATTGTATTGGCCTTTCTGTGACTGACTTCTTTAGTCTAACTGTGTACACCAGGTTCATACATGTCACAAATGACAGAATTACAATTTTGATGGCTGAGTGATGTTACATAATGGATACATGCTCCCTTTACTTTTTCTGTTTATTTCTGATGTATACTTAGGGTAATTCCATTTATTGCTTAATGTGCATACTGGTTGAAAAAGTGCTTAATAGTGCATAAATCCATTTGCATACTAATTTATTTTAATTCTCCTAAATATATAGAGGTGGGGTTGCTGAATAATCAGGTCTTTTTAAAATAAATGCACTAATATAAATTTCCTATAACTGTGTATAACCTATATACATATGGACATGATTATGAAGGGTTAACCCATTGATAGGCTCACAATTCAATGGCACTAAAGGAAGTGGGGCCACACACTTATTTTCTCTTGAAGATAATATCCTGGCTCTTAAGGGGATATTTCCATATTGTTTTCTTTGAATCTTCCTGATAACTCAATTTGATTTTTTTTTAAGTATAGCTTTTGGCCATCAGTATGTTTGCTTTTAAGAAATGACTATTCATTTTATTTTCTCATTGTTAAACTGGATTATTATTTCTTGTAAACAAATTTCTTTAGTTACCCTTATATTTTATTCCTATTAATAGAGATGTAATGTGAAATATTTGCTTCCTTTCTGCAAGCTATTTTCATTATTTTTTCTCCACTTTGCACTGTTGTTATTGGAGCTTCCCAGGTTTCCAAGGAGATATTTTTTTTTAGCTAAAGTATGTCTATTTTACCAGGCATTAGATGAATGGTATTCTAGTAACTCACTTTCTTAATAAATAGAACCCTAGCTAGACCTGCAATGTACTCTGCCTGCAACTCCATCTTGAAGAATTTCTTAGAAAACACACCACTCAGAAACAATGAATAATGATAACATAGGCTTGAACACTGCAAAGGTGGAGTGTGTTAATTACCGAAACTGGTCATAAATTAGTCAGTATAGGATTTTACAAAGGTACATCTTTCAAAAGAAAATATAGCCTAATGATATCCTCCAGTATAACATGAGTAGGAAAGATGATTCTAACTACAATGTTCAGTTCATCCTCTTTCCCTTCACTAGTCACAATGAATCATGCACTGAGATTGAAAATATGTCCCATTGGGTTACTGAAAAACTCTAGTATGAATCTCTTGGAAATTATATATAAAACTACTTAAGGTCACAGTCTCTTTTACAAAAATAAGAAACCAAAATGTTGAGAATAATTATGGTAAATGTATGTACTTTTAAATATAACTATATATAAAAAGAACTAAAGCAAAGTAACCAGAATCCACAAAATAATAAATACAAGGACCTTATGTATATAAATTACTCCCTTTTATAAAAATATATGTAAAAATAACATCATATTTTCTTCATTACTTTGATAAAATATCTATACACATATAATCTGAAATATTAAAGATGTTGTAAATTTGCAAGTATAATGAATGTTTTTGGTGTTTTGTTAGTATACTTTCAGAAGAGCAATTTGGCAATATTTATTTAATAACAATCATATGCATTTTGCCTAGCTAGCAATGGAAGTTCAAGGACATTATGATGAACCAGTAATTTCACAAGTAAGCAAAATGTAATCTTTATGAATACATAAAATATATTGTCACTTCCAATCATATTTTATGGACCAATGAAAGTTATACGGCCATGTCAAATTTCACTGGTATACAATGTAATGTCATGCAAAGCTTAGAAGGAAGAAAATGAGAATGTATCCCAATGTCTACCAGAGGGTGATTATCTGTCATAATATACACAGTGCATGTTTACCCTATAGAAAAAAATGTACTATCTCTTCCCAAGCTGGCCCAACTAAAGCATCATTGAGTAATGCCACCCAATAAGTGGTATCAACACAATGTAGTTCTACATAAGTTTCAAATATAACTCTCGTCTTTACATTCTACAGTTGTTTGCTGTTCTCCAACCCTCAACCCCCTTTAAAACATAAGAAGATGATTTTGAGACTTGCATCATCTTTGGTTTATAATACTGAAATACTTTTGATGCAGGACAATGCTAGAAACTTGATGTAGATGCAGATATCTATTTATTTTCTACCTATGATCTATGTTCTCATATGTTACACTATAACATTTGTATATAGTGATTTTAGATGTCTTAATTGTCTTATTTCTAAGTATAGGATAATTTTCAATGAAAAATCATTTAATAGAATATGAAATGGAAGTTCCAGATGGATATGGTGGTACATGCCAGAAGCAGAAGGAAGAAGATCAAGAATATTTAAGGCTAGCCTGGGTTACATAATGAGACCCTGTCTTAACAAAAATAACATTTTTCATAGATATTTCATGATTGTGAATACATTCTTTGAGAGTGAAAATACGTAGTTTAAGAGTTATACTAAAATCTCAGCTAGGTGTGGGGTGCATGACTTTAATTCCAGCACTAGGGAGACACAGGTAGGAGGATAACTTGTGAGTTCGAGGTTTAGTTTATTTTTTGGACCTAGACTAAAATATTAAAATATATTTATAATGTATTATTCATGTGTTCTAAACATATATATGCATTATATATATGTGTGTGTATATAAGGGCCTACTTTGCATTTCTAATGGTTTTCAAAGATATACAATTTTTCTTTGCCCTTTTCTTTGTACTGAACCACAGTCACTTCAAATAATGTCTTCCTTAGGAGAGGGTAAGCCTGATTAGCTTAAATATGGGGCTTTATTACACGTTTTCCCCCTATGATACATAACACACTCTTCTCTGTGAATTCTTGTATACCTGCTCACTTCAGGAATATCATTTTTCTTCTTTCTATGTGACGTGTATTGATTGTGTGTATGAGAGTTACATTGAGCTTGTGTAAGACATTTGTGTATGGCTGTGTTTCAGAGCCACTGTGCTTATTTTGTATTCTTCATTAGCGTTCTAGTCCATATTTCTGCAAAATTTTGGTCATCTTATTATCCTATGTTATTTATATGATCCTTGTTATTACAACACACTAGAAGGTTATGTTTTTAACTAAGTTTATTGCATGTATTCCACACAATATAGTCTTGCATGCTCCAAAGACAAGAAGCAGGCTATTTGTTGCTCTGAATGTGTGTCTTCTAATAATGATTGATTAACTCTTTGTATATAAGCTAGAGTAAATTCCCCCTTAAGTGGTATTCTGATAGCCAACTTTCTGAAAGGGGTGATGTAGCACAACAAAAGAAGCTCCTTTTGTGAACTCTTCCATTTTCCATGATGGAAACCTTTACTATATAGCCGTTGCAGAGTTCCCAGGAGAAGTTGTTAAATAATTTCATGGAGATGAGATTACAGACGACCTGCTTGGCCCACATAGAGGTGTTTGCTCCCTGCATGCCATTATTTTCTTCTCACCATCTCCTGTCTCATTGTCTGAATGTTACAGCTGGGATCTTCTTGTGGTAAAAAGTGGTGATTAATTAATTAAATTATATCCCATAATTAAAATAATATTATTTCCAAAAACACATCAGTTATTCACAAAGTTAGTACATCTCTGTTCTTAAGATTCTTATCAAGATGTAAATAAGCAGATGAAACTAATTTTATAGAGGGAAAATACACTTGCAAAACATATTAATGGGATAGAGAAGTCACCCTATAAACATTTGATGTAGTTTACAAAGATAACAATGTATAGATCTTATAGTCATAGTTTGATGATTTGGGGAACATATAAACCTTTATTCAATGTTGTAACCTATTAAACTATGAGGACATAAATGATTTACTTATGTCCTAGAAAAACCTCCATATTCCTTCACAGAAGTCATCTTTACTACATAGAGATAATCACTGTTTTAATTTATAAACATGTGTAATTTATTGGCCTGGCATTCTAGAAATTCATTGCTATGAGTATGTTCATATAAACCTAAGTATTTGCTCATATGTGCCTGCGTTCTAAAACCCAATTTTGAAGTTTAATCAAATTTTTGTGTACACTTGTACTCCATAATTGCATTTGTTATCACCAAAATCAATTTCATTAAAAAATATGTCTTCTCAATGGCTCTTTGATGCTTCCAATCTTTGGATATTATATATATATATATAT
>PVHP010051149.1:0-11561 GCA_004024765.1 Zapus hudsonius | reverse complement strand
TGCACACACACATGCACACATACACACGCCTGCACACACACATGCACACATACACAGGCCAAAAGCAAAAGGAACTTAACTGGAAAGGTCTTCGTGTCCCATAGCTGTGACTCTACAGAGCCCGTTCCTCTGGGGGATCCCAGAGGAAGAAAGTACGTGCAGACCGTACGTGGAGAGAGGACGCCTTAGGGTGCCCTGTGAAGAGGGGAGTGAGAAGAAGCTCAAACTTTCCCTCCGAGGGTTCAATGATCCAGTCTGCTGAATTAACGACAATAAGTCTCTTAACAAAAACGGATACAAATTAACACACACATGCACGGGAAAGCCGCACCAAATACAAAAGCCAAAGAAAGATCAGATGGTTGAATCTTTAAAATCTCCTTCCTGGGGAAATAGCAGACACAGAGGAAAAGGGAAGATAACCAGGGGACGATGTTCATACGGGCTCAGGTGTGGGGTCCACTCCAATCTTCCTTCCTGGAACGCACATCAATCTCCCCCTGTCGATGAGAGAAAATAGGAGGAACTCTCCATGAGATGGGAGTAGGGAAAAGCTTCCTGAGCAAACCTCCAGCAGCCCAGGAAGTGCAACAATCACTTAACCAACGGGACCTCATCAAGCTCAAAAGCTTCTGTACAAACACACCATACTCAGAGCCAACAGACCCCCATCAAACTGGGAGATGATTTTCGCCAGCTATAACTCAGACAGAGGCCTAATTTCCAGAACTTACAAAGAACTCAAATAATAATAATAATAAATCAAATAGCCCCCTCACAAAATGGGGCGCTGATCTTTTATTAAAAATATTTTATTTATTCATTTTTAAGCAGAGAGAGAGAGAGAGAGTGAGTGAGTCTGGCCCATGTGGGTACTGGGGAACCGAACCCAGGGCCCTAGGCACTGGAGGCAAGTGACCCAACCGTTGAGCCATCTCTCCAGCCCCCAAGGGGAGAGAGAGAATTCACAGAGGAAACACAAATGGCTTTTACTCACTTAAGAAAGTGCTCAGCATCCCTAAGCATCAGGGAAATGCAAATCAAAACCACAATGAGATACCACCTTTCCCCAGTCAGAATGGCAATCATAAAGAAAACCAACAACAATCGTTGCTGGCGAGGATGCGGGGGAAAAAGGAACCCTCATTCACTGCTGGTCGGATTGGAAACTCGTTCAACCGCTATGGAAAGCAGTGTGGAGACTTCTGAACAGAATGGACATAGAACTACCAATGGACCCAGCTATCCCCCTACTAGGCATCTACCCTCAAGATGTCACACCTCAGCACAGAGACATTTGTGCAACCATGTTTATAGCAGCTCAAATCATAGTAACCAAAAATTAGAAGCAGCCCAAATGCCCGTCCATGGACGAATGAATACCACAGTTGTGGTACATTTACACAATGGAATTCTACTCAGAGAAAAGGAAAATATTGAAATTTAGAGAAAAATGGGCTGACTTGGAGCAGATCTTACTTAGTGAACTCTCAAAAAATAGAGTCTAACGCCGCATATTCTCCCTCAAACGCGGTTCCTAACCAGGTTAAACTCTATGCAAACCAGTCGGGAGAAGTGAGAGTCTGTGAAAGAGGAGTAAGGGATGGGAGGGCAACTTATACATTAAGCGAAACCAATAATGAATGGAAATCATACAGTATACAGCTTGCATACTGTAACCTATTTAGCAAGAAGTGGGCGTCGTTTGGCAAGAGGGGCCATGAATAGTAAGGGAGAGAGTCGAAGCCCATGGAAAATTGATCAGACCCACAACTCCTTGTCCCAGTCATTGGCTCCTTCCCTCACTGAGCTGTTGACCAAAGAGACCCATGAGGTCCCCAAAACAAGACAGGATTCTGTCAAAGTGCTTGAATACCCACCCCAGGCCCGAGGTAGGATCCTGTTGCTGAAGAAACCACAGAAAGCCATCAAGACCCTTCCAGAATGGTAACCAGCCCCCAGATGGTAGTTAGTGCAGTGCTGGAAGGCACTGCAAAAGCTGCTGGGAGGGGGGCGAGAATGGTCAATGATGGAGTAAAAAGAGACCACTGATACAAGACGCCATCTGACGCCATGAGTAGGCTGAACACGCTTCCTTCTGGGAAAGAACTGCGAACCAAGAAGTGGTCACTTGTGCAATGGAGGCGCCAAACCTAGGGGAGGTCATCAACAGCTTTTAATCTGGCCAAGTAATCCAGTCAGTGACAAAGAGCCCTTAACTGGAATTGGGAACAAGACGAAATACATTGGGATCCAAAATCTTGGGCCCCCAAAGAGAAATTCACTTTAAAAGTGAAGTACAAAGAGGCTACTCACAATAGAATCTAGCCAATTCAGAAATGTGTATCTCAGTTAACCTATACTGATCTCACTCTCCGATGGAGATTCTGTTTGTATTTTTTAGAAGGCTCTGAGAGAGCCGTGGCTCCTCCAACCCTACCAATGAGCCATAGGCTGATGGCTGACATCCCGGCAAGAGATGAGCCACACCAGACCTACCATGGAGGCTCCACATGAAACTCTGCAGAGTGGCGGGATAAGCAAGAGACCTATAACCACAGCCAATCAATCCACCCAGGATAAGCCAGCAAGACAGACACCTACGACTTTCAACATGCCCAAAAGCAGAAGTATGGAGGCCCCTAAGTCCTCAACAATAAAGCAGCCCTAATACTCACCCAGCATGACTCAGGGAACTGAACTGAAGAGGGGGTGGAAAGATTGTAAGAGCTATGGTCGGGGAGAATATCAAGAGACTCCCCCCGCAGTAACATACATAGGGGGTGGAACCGGGGTGACTCCCAGGCTACCCATAATCCCCTACCCCATGGACTGATCCAGTTTGCCTACAGAGGAGGATACCCAGCTAACTGGGGACAGGGAGGAGCAAATCAGGGAATTGGGGACACCAACACATTATTTGCTCATTGAGTGTATCTAATGATGGATAATAAAGATATAATTAAAAAGAGAGTGAAATACTAGGAAACCACTAACAATGAACGACCTTCCTGATGAGCCAGCCTGAGACAGACGGGACGTCACAGAAGGTCTTTCCTTGCTCTGGAAACAGAGGCTGAAGGAGGCTAGGAGAGCTCCAGGCTGCTTTGCTGTGTCAAATGCCATGAGCTGTCGTATCTGCACCTCAAGAGACATTTGGTGTTTCAGATGGAGCTCAAAGTTACACACTGGCCTCTCTATATCCACTAGTCCAGAGGAGAATGTTGTTTGTACATTTCATTGTTTTACTTAATTAATTCATTTATTTTTGTTTGGTTGGTTTTTTTCAAGGTAGGGTCTCGCTCTAGCCCAGGCTGACCTGGAATTCACTCTGTAGTCTCAGGCTGGCCTCAAACTTATGACAATCCTCCTACCTCTGCCTCCCGAGTGCTGGGATTAAAGACGTGCACCACCACACGTGGCTTAAAGTTTTTCACATACAAGGTTTGGGGGCTGAGGATATAGCTCATTGGAAGAGTACTTCCTAGCATGTGCAAGGCCCCGGGATCCCCCCTCAGCACCACGTATACCAGAAACAATGGCCTGCCTGCAATCCCAACACTTGGGAAATGGAGGCAGGATGGTCAAGTTGAAGGCCAGCCTATAGGGACCTTATCCCCAAATAAGCAAACAAATAAGTCAAACATAAGGCTTAAGTTTTAAATCACCTTACTTTCAAGGTGATTTGAAATTTTAGCCAAGACTTTTTTTTTTAACAATTCTTGGGGTAGCACTCAATGCGACTCTTAAAGAAGACTCTTTAATTGCTCAGGCAAAAAGATACTATGAGAGATGGCTCAGCGGTTAAGGCACTTGCCTCCAGTGCCTAAGGCCCCAGGTTCAATTCCCCAGGACCCATATAAGCCAGACCCACACGGTGGTGGCCCTGGTTCTCTCTCTCTCTCTCTCTCTATCTCTGTATTTCTCTGCTTGAAAATGAATAAATAAAATATTTAAAAAAGAATTTCTCTTAAGAAAAAGAAACTATGAGTAATAACTATAACCATTATTATTATCTGAAAATGTCTGTTTTTTTCCCTTTGGCCTACCCTTCCCCTCCCCCACCTCGTCTGTCTCTGTTTCCTTCCCTCCATTGACTACCCACAAGTGGCCAGTGTGCACACACTAATGAGCTGCTGGGCACTTAAGGATCTTAATCCCAAGTCATAAAGACCCCATGAAGGACCTCAGCTGCCATCCATACATTTTTATTTAAAAGCAAGATAAAGGTGGAATTCATGCTGCACAGAGCCAGTGAGAGGAGGCTGAAAATTAATAAGTGTGAATTCCAAATCCTTACGTGTGTCCCTGCCCTTCCTGAGCTCATAACTCCTGCTCTTGCTTAACAGATCGTGTCTCAGTTAATACCCCTTCCTTCTAGGAACAGCCCCGGGAACGCCCTGAGAAGCAGTTAGCACAGAGGACGGAGAGGCAGCTCCCCCTGGTTGAAATGGCTAATTCAGCCATGGCAGCCTTCTGCTCACATTTGGTTCAGACTCTGCCGGCTGCAGACAGGGGCCTGACTGAGAAAGCCATCATGATCTGTGATCAGGAAGAAGGACTCTAATGAGACCTAATGTCTTCCCGCTGGGCTGTCTGTCATCACCGTGTGACCCTTGTCGTGGGCTTTGGGAGGCTCTGGTGCTCAGGCTACAAGCAAGCAAGGCTGGCAGCACTGATGTGAGCAGATGGAAAACTGAAGCCCGGTGGACAGACGGACAGACGGACAGACGGACAGACAGACAGACAGACAGACAGACAGAGGATATGTGAGTTCTTGGAATGAGCTCTTTAGGACAAGTGGCTCGTCCAACTATAAGTCACTGTGCACCCAATTCACAAGACCATGAAAAACAAGCGCTGGGGGCTGAGGCTGTGGTTCAGTCGGACCTGAGTTCAGATCCGCAGCACCCACGGAAACTCTGGGCATGGTGGCACCTGCCTGCAGGGAGAAGCAGCAGGACTTCCTGGCCAGCTGGTCCAGCCCCATCAGTGAGCTCCAGGTCCAGTGAGGGACCCAGTCTCAAAACACAAGGTGGAGAGTGATTGAGGAACACAGCCCACAGCCACCTCTGGCCTGCACGTTCGCACACGCCAAGGTGCACGCACACATGCTTACACTACACACACAAACATACATGCACACAGACTTACACAACACGCACACACAAAGTAATTCATGAAAAGAAGCATGAGAAGAACGTGTGAAACACTATCCTCAGACACGTGACTACCATTCAGGCTCACACACGGGAGAATCTGAAACATGGATTTAAGGCAGGAGATTTCTCAATTAATAAATTTAGACTCCAGGGGAGATCGAGCACACCTGTGCTTAATAAATTCAATGACAGGGTCAGAGTTCCCCTGGGCCCACCCTGAAGTCACTGCCCTGAGAGATTCCCGTGAAAGCCAGGGGACGGAGTCGGAAGGGAACCTTAGTGTGCAAATCCCGTGTGGAAAGGTGGGCAAAATACACAAGATTCTGTAAGCCCTAAGCTTCCCACAGGGCAGGTGCACACTTGTCTTTAAAAGGAAGGGATCTGATGGACCCGGTGAACCGTCCACAGAATGTGGGGCGCTTGCCAGGCACATATCCGGCCATGGTCACAGCCAGGGTTAAGGAGAGGCTGGATGGCAGCCATCTGGGAAGGTTCTCCTACCTCCTCGCCCTCCTCCTGGAAGGGAGACAGGGAGCATGGTGGCTCCTGTCTGCCCTGCCGCCGGTGGAGCCCAGCCATGTACCGCAGAGCTGGAGTTGCTCAGGTGCACGTGTTCAAGCCCAGCCCCTTCCTGACGGTGCACCCAGGGGTGCTGATTTCTTTTGGGTTCAGCTCCAGACCCAAAATAAGATTGTGAGAGCCGTGGTGGGGGAGACGATCCAGAGGCATGGCACCCCTCAGTAACAACACACTTGGGCCAGGAGAACCGGGCTGAGTACTAGGCTATCCATGGTCCCCTGCCCTAAGGACTGATCCAGACGACCCACGGAAGAGGATATCCAGCTGACTGGGGATGGGGAGGGGGGTCATCGGGGAATTGGGGATAACAACTCACTGTTTGCCCACTAAATAATGTAACTCATTATAGACTATATATAATAGCTTGGCTGCTTACAAGTCTTTTGATACAGGTGGTTTTCACCACAGGTAAGGTTTTGTCCTTCCCACCCTGAGCTGGGCTGTGCCGGGACAGGAAAGGTGGAAAAGGGGGGATGGATATTTTGTTTTCCCCTAGGCCCAGCTTAGCTGCTGCCAGAGTAGAAAGAGGGGGAAGGATATTTTCATCTTCCCCTAGGCCCGGGAATTTTCACATGGGCCCTTAGACCACGTGGGGCGCCTAGTCTCCCTTCCTTGGTCCATGGACGCTCCCTTCCCTCTCTTGACTTCTGAATAAATATAACAATTTAACAGCCATCCTTCTCAGTCTTGTTTTAATTATTTAAGTGAAACAGACAAGATCGGGTTTGGGGTTTGTGTTTGAACACCCCAAAAATAACACCCACCCGTATCACTCCTAAAGCCAAAATGACTATAAAAATTGTGGCTATGACAAAAAAAAAATCTGAAATGTCCACGCTCGAAGGTCGCCCATTCCTTTAACGCGCAACTTTCTTTTTGCCCGAGAGCTGGAGTCAATAGATCTGACCCGACACAAGCTTTCTGGAAAAAGCAAGTCTGATCGCCTGCTTCCAGCTGACATTTGGATGAATTCTTGACCAAAGGCAAAAGAAATCTACCACGTGGGCTGGAGAGACAGCTCAGTCAGTAAAGTGCTCGCCTCGAAAGCATCGGGGCTTAGGTTTGACTCCCCCAAACCCACCTGAAAAAGCTGGGTGTGGGGGTGCTTTCTTGTAATCCCAGCGCTGGGGAGGCTGAGACACGCCAATCCAGCCTCGCCTCATGGGTCGCAGAGAGGCCCCATCTCAGAAAGGCGGAGGGTGCTCTGGAGGGGTGACAGCAAAAGTTGTCCTTGAGCCTCAACCTGCACACATGGGCACCCTGACACACTCGTTCCCCCGCACACATAGATGCTTCCAGAAATCCACCATGTGTTTGGCCATTGTACAGTAAGAACTCAATGTAATCCATATATATACTCACCATGAAATCATTTTTTAAAAAATGATTTATCTGAGAGAGGGAGAGAATGGGAAGAAAGGGCGTGCCAGGGCCCCCCGCCAGGGCAAACAAACTCTAGATGTATGTGCCACTTTGTGCATCTGGCTTGACGTGGGTACTGGGGCATCAGACTTTGCAAGCAAGCAACTTTAACCACTGAGCCGTGTCTCCAGCCCATGAACACTTTTTTTTTCAAAATGAATCTGTCTTATAAAACTTCACGGCATACCTGGTTCCTTACAAAGCCTAGAGATTTGTTCCATAATGACAGTGTGAAGTAAGGGAAAGATTGCTCCACGAGAAAAGAGCATTTCTCTTTTATTGTTCATTATCAAGAGAATAAAAGGCAATCTGATTTTAAGGCAAAAATCTGGCCTCTAACATCCCGTGTGAAATGTGCCTGTCTTCTTAGATCTGAACTAGAAAATAAAGAAAGAAAGGAAATTGAGTCCCAGGAGGCCAAGATAAACATGTGAGGGAACAGGAGGGGAAGGAAGGGAAAGAAAGAAAATCTTAGAAACAAGGCTTGGTTGGCGCTGCTCTGGTTTTTGACGCTGTTGGTGACATCAGTGGCACTTGGTTTGTTTTCTTTTGAGCTATGTGGCTAAGGCTGGCCTAGAACTCACTACGTAGCCCAGCCTGGTCTCAAGTTCTTGCCAATCCTGCTGACTTCTCCTCCTGAGTGCTGGGATCACAGGCATGTGTCACCACACCCAGCTAATAGATTTGTGTGTGTGTGTGTGGGTGTGTGTGTGTGTGTGCAGGTGTGATGGTTAAGTTTATTGTCAACTTGCCTTGTTTAATAATCTACAGTCATCTTGGGCAGGTCTCTGAGCTTGCCTGCAGAAAGGATTGACAGAAGGAGGAGGTTCCTCCTTTTGAGTGGCCCTTCCCCCAAGGGGGTGGGCCTTCCAGAAGAGACTGGATACAAGAAAGCTTTGGGGGAAAGAAAACTTCTTTTTCCTTCCTCCCCCACTGCTGGTGCTGGTTCGAGACTTGAACTCGCATCCTGCTCTCCCACCCTTCCTGGACATCAGAACCCAGTTTCCTCGGCCTCACATCGTGGACTGAAGAACAGCTGCTCCCCAGGGAGCCAACAGGCCCTCTGGGCTGGATTGGGACTGCTGAGGCCTCCAGCCACGTGGACTGAACAGTTACTGGTTCCTTCACCTGTGGGCCTGCATATTGCTATTGTTGGACTGTCGTAAGCTACCCCAATAAATTCCTTTTTACTATAATCCATTCTCTCAACTCTGTTTCCGCTAGAGAACCCTGACTAATACAGCAGGTATGTGCATGCATGCATATGGAAGCCAAAAGATAACTTCAGGTGTCATTCTTAGGAATTCTGTACATCTCCTTTGAGACGGGAATCTCTCCTTGGCCTGGAGCTCACCAATTAGTCTAGACTGGCTGGGGAGCAAGCTCCAGGCACCCCTAGTGCAAAAATCACATCCAGGCGCCACCACACCTGGCATTCATGTGGGTACCAGGGATCAAACTCAGGTCCTCCTGCTCACATGGTGAGCAACTCCACTATCTTCCTAGTCCCATAAGTTAGCTTCTGGAGGCACGAACCAGCCCAAGCTGAGTCATTTGAAATAGTTACCATTTCCCTCGTTCATAATTCTTTGAATGAACTCTAAGGATGGACTCAGCCAGACAATTCTGGCTTCATGCATCTGTGGCCAGCTATAGGCAGTGTTCTGGAGGCCAGCTAGCAGTGAGGGGGACAAGGGATCACGTCCCTGGCCCTTCAGCACAGCAGCTGGAACTCATTCTCATGGAATGTGAACCAAAGTCTAGGCCCAGAGCTGACCTCATGTCCCTCTGCTCAGTTGGATGGCCAAAAGCAAGTCACAGGCCAGGAATTATTGGAAAGGGTGAGCCCAGCTGATCAAGAAGAATCGCGGGGCTTTTGCAACCTCCCACAAATGCCCAGGGGTAAGACAGGCACTGAGAAGACCTGGGCGAGTGTAGGCACAAGCCCTGTCTTCTGAGGGTCCAGCCTACTGTCCATGATCAAGCTATTTCTGGAGGCAGCGCCTGTCTTTAGCGCTAAGAGAATGGATGCAGGCGGCTGTTTACCTGTGGGACATTGGCGTTGATTACATTAATTGGCACTTGGCACCTGAGCCAAGGGATTCTGCACGCTCAACATGGGACCTATTAACACGCCTTATTGTGACTAGAACTAATTACTAAAATTGGACTCCAACCCAGCGCCCCTCCGTCACTTCTCTGTGCCGTGCCAATCCTATTGAGGGAAGGACAGGCTCAGATCTGTTGAATCCTGTTTTGAGACAAAGTCACTTGTTCATTTGCGCACATTACCTCTGACTACCAACTGCATCTGGTGCCCCTGGACCAAAATTATTTGTCCAGAAGGTGCCCCGCACTCATCATGGCTCCCAACAAACTGTGGCAAGCCAAAGGGCCAGGGTGCTGGGCCAAGGCCTGTTGTCGTCCACCTCCCAGATGTCAGAGCCTAGAGACAGAAGGTGATTGTCTCCACAAGGCCTCATCCTTCCGCTCAGCAGGGGATCAGCCATGTGGTAGACACGACAGGCCCTGCTCACCACAGGGCCAAAACTTGGAAGAGAAACTGCCAAATTTTGGCAGAAAGGCTGAGCAAAGATCCTCACGGTCTTTGTTTGGATTTTTTATCCTGGAAAAGAAGGTTCTTCATGCTTTATTCCCATACTCAGATGATGCAAGATGCAGGTCGTGCTGTGTACACTCACGTTAATGCTGACAGTCAACAGGTGCTTAGGATGTGTGCCATAAGAGGGTTATAAGATCAAAGAGGACCTAGGCCCCGGCCTCAAGGCACCTGCTGGCTTGTAGAAATACCCAAGAAAGCTTCATGAGGTCTGAGATCCCCACGGGTAAGACGAGCTATTCGGAAAAAGCGGACTTGTATAAAATATGGACGGTGAGCTGCAGAGATCCCAGTGGGTACAGTGCTTGACACAAGCATGAAGACCTGAGTTACCTGGGTGCAGTTCATCCCCCTACCCCCTCACCAATGTAAATTTCAGGTTTGCTGGCACATGCCTGCAATCCCAGTACCGGGAGGTGGAGACAGGAGGATTTCCAGGGCTGTTTGATAGCTAGTCTAACCAAACAGGTAAGCTCGTTCAGTAAGAGACCCGGTCTCCTAAAAACCAGAGGGAGAGGCTAGAAAGACCTCTGAGAGTGACCTCTGCCTCCACACACAAGCACATGCAACCTGCACATGTACTCACACACACGTGCAGCACGTGTCTATGAACACGCGCGCGCGCGCGCGCGCGCACACACACACACACACACACACACACACACACACACACAGGGTGTTGATGAACAGGATAATACTGCCTGGAACTCAGGAGAGAACCTCCTTGAAGTCAAAGCACTCGTGTCTTTTGCGGTTAAGACACTTGCCTGCAAAACCGAATGACCTGGGTTTGATTCCTCAGTACCCACGTAGAGCCAAATGCACAAAGTGGCACACACGTCTGGAGTTCATTTGCAGCAGCTTGACACCCTGGCCCACCCATTCTGTGTGTGTGTGTGTGTGTGTCTCTGCCTGTCTCTCTTCTTTCTGTATCTCTCTTCTTGTGAATAAGTGAATAATTTTTCTAAAAGCCAGACATTGCAGCATGCGCCTGTAACCCCAGCACTGGGAAGTGGAGGCAGGAGAATTGCTGGCACTTACTGAATCGCTCGTCTAGGTAAGTGGCTGAGTTCCAAGTTCAGCTTGAAACCTGTCTCCAAAAAAATAAGCAATTAAGGAAGATACAATGTTGACTTCTGGCCTCTACATGCAAGCATATGCATGTTCATGCCTACCTACACATGCATACACCATATACACGTGCCAAGGAATAAAGAGAGTCAGAGAGGGTTGGAGAGATGGCTCAGCGGTTAAGGCACCTGCCTCCAGTGCCTAAAGACCTGGGTTCAGTTCCCCAGGACCCACATAAGCCAGATGCACAAAGTGGCCCATGCATCTGGAGTTTGTTTGCAGTGGCTGGAGGCCCTGGTGCTCCCATTCTCTCTCTCTCTCTTTCTCTCTCTCTCTCTTCATATGTATCTCTGCTTGCAAGTAAATAAATAAAATATTTTTAAAAGAGAGTGAGAAGAAGAGGAAGGAGGAGAAAGGGGGAGGAGGAAGAGGGAAAGAGAGGGAGGGAAGGAGGCAGGAAGGAGGGAAAGAGAGAAGGAAAGAAGGAAGGAAAAAGAAAGGATCCAGTGAAAATAGCCACAAACCAAGAATGGCTCCCACCAGTTCCGCAATTCCTTCCTCTACGGACTCCAGATGGCACCCAAGTTGGCTCGTTTCACAACACTAGGGAGGCGGGTCCTCACTGGAAGTCTATCTTACTCTGGGTGGTCAGATATGATGGTTCCAGAAAATTCATCCCAGAGCTGAAGCAGAAACGGGGGCGGGAC
>PVHP010051148.1:0-11554 GCA_004024765.1 Zapus hudsonius | reverse complement strand
ACTGGAGGTCTGGGGGGAGGGTTAGCATATCCATCTCCACCATGATCCCAAGGGATGGTCTGTCTTGAGGCTTGTTCCCAGACCAAAGCCAGCAAGTTCAGAGGAAGAAGAAAGGACATTGGGTTTAGAAAACAAAGACATCACAGAGAAGAAGAAAATAGCAACAGGCCCTTGAAGAAAGAATGGCCTGGAGCTAATGACATCCAAGAGGCCTGGCTGTGGGGAGGCAGGTGCACTGGACCAGCACACTGGACCAGCAGGAGGTGGTCACATCACATTGTGCCCACAGCCAGTAAGCAGCTTTGAGCTAACAGCAAGCAGTAGGGTGCCACACCTTCCCATTAAGGTAGAGTCTGCCAGACCCTGGAGAGGTTCATTTCTTTCAATCAATCCAGCAGCCTTCCCTTTGATAAATACTCTCAAGGTGAAACGTGTGGTGCTAACAAAATATGGTTTGAATTTGGGGCCCATTGGACCCATGGTGAAATACTGTGTGTACACAAATGTGGCCTCACTGCCAGCCAAGTTAATATGCCTGGGCTGAAAATGGCTAAACCCATAAGGATTCTGTTGTACAGATTGCATGGCTCTGAAAGACAAATTAATCACCATCATCAGTTTTTTTAACGCTCCAGGACTTTGGTGAACATGGATACTTTTTAAGCTCAGCCATTTATGCATTTGCATCCAGTGCCGAAGCAGACGCATATTGTTTTCCTGATATTTTATCCCCACTTATTGTTTGACATTCAGAAAATAACATGCTGTTTTAATCAACAACTACATTAAAACTTGATGGTCCATGGCTTTGTAGAGGAGGAGGAAGAGAAGGAAGGGGGGAGACAGACTGCAGGGGGGAGATGAGAAAGGGAGTCTAGCAACAGACCAAGGCTTGTTTCTGTTAGGTGGAGTCTGTCTGTCTTGGAGCAGCCCAGGGAAAGAAGGAAACTAGCTGAACAGGTTTCAGTCTGGTCCTTGTGGTGGACAGTGTTGGTAACTGGACCTGCGGGAGGGCATGATTAATGAAGCCTGCTGTTTGCAGAGCACAGGTCATAGAAATCACCAGGGCCATTGCCCAGCAAACCAGAGTCCAGCACCTGACCAGGAATCTCCTTGGGAAATAGCTGAGAATGAGGTCAGCAGCAGGTGTCTTCAGGGGCTTCAGGAAAGGGAGGGAAGCCATTAGGCTTTCTAAGCAAGCACCTTTACCACTGAGCCATCTTTCCAGCCTTGTTATTTTTTTTCTTCTTTCCTTTTTTTTTTTTTTTTTTCGAGGTAGGGTCTCCCTCTAGTTCAGGCTGACCTGGAATTCACTATGTAGTCTCAGGGTGGCCTTGAACTCACAGCAATCCTCCTACCTCTGCCTCCCAAGTGCTGGGATTAAAGGCGTGCGTCACCACACCCGACTTGTGATATTTTTTATAGCATCCCAAATGGACAGAGATAAAGTGAATTTCTTAGGACAAATTCCATAAACAGTCTTTTAAAAATATTTTATTTATTAGAGAGAGAAAGAGAAAGACACACACACACAGAGAGAGAGAGAGAGAGAGAGAGAGAGAGAGAGAGAGAGAGAGTAAGGGCCTCCTGCCACTCCAGACACATGCACCACCTAGTGCATCTGGCTTTATATGGGTATTGGGGGAATCAAACTTGGGTCTGTCTGCTTTGCAGGCAAAAGCCTTAATCAACAAGCCATCTCTCCAGCCCAAGATAGTCTTCTTAATTGCAATTGCTAACACACTTATTTTTTTTATGTAGGAAATCTGGACATTACCCTGCTAACCATTTGGAGAAGTCATTTCACCACTCCAGATCTCATTCTCCTCATCAGTAGAAAGCAAATAGGAACTAGACTGATGGTTCCCACACTTTACATTTCCTGAGGAAATTTTTTTGGTTTTTTGAGGTAGGGTCTTACTCTAGTTCAGGCTAACCTGGAATTCACTATGAATTCTCAGGGTGGCCTTGAACTTGAACTCACAGCAAGCCTATTACCTCTGCCTCCTATGTGCTAGGATTAAAGGTGAGCACTGCCACAGTGGGCCCTGAGAAAAATTTTTAAGAAAACATAGTTTGATGGACGAGAGACTTCAGTTTTGTTGAAAGAGGCTTTGGAAAGGTGACTCAGGCATTCTGGGTATTAAAAAGTATCAGGCTATCCCTAAGGGTTGTCACATTTGCCTTCCAGACTGTATTCTTCACCTGGATCTCTTGGGATAAGGGGGTGAGATTGGATTTGGGCTCTTGAGATATTAACAGTGCCCAAGAGTCACCTAGCTAATAATGACTCAGGAACTGCACTTCTAACAGCCAGGAAGGAAGAAAGGACCTTCCCCTCTCCCCTTCCAGGGGAATACAAGATCTGCAAACCTGAGCCCAGAAGTCACACACATCACATGTCTACCTTTCTTTTGGTCAATAACCTAAATATCCCAAATATGCTTTCACCTAAATATTTTTGAATAGCAACTCCTAGCAAATAATTGTGTGTGTGTGTTTTACTGAGAACTGAGCCCAGAGCCTTGTACATACTAGACATGTACTCTATCACTGAGCCAAATCTCCAGCCTGTTAAGCAAGTAATATCACACCCATTGAAGTAGGCCCCAATGAGGGTAAGGTGACCTAGCTAAGTTCAATTGTCATGGTACAATACATAGTCATTTCTTTTAGTTACAGATTTTAGATATTTAAAAATAATATTTAATTTATTATTCTTTTAAAAATGTTTTATTTATTTTCTAGAAGATAAATAGAGGGAGAAAGGGCACACCAGGGGATGTGTTGCTTTACTTAGCTGGCTAAATGTGGGTACTGGGGAATCGAATTTGTGCCGTCAGGCTTTGCAAGCAAATGCCTTTAACCACTGAGTAATCTCTTCAGCCCATATTATTCTTAATTTTGTATCCCAGAGCATCTAACTAGAGTCCTAGACCAGAGACCCAACTTGGTGTTCCAACCTGTCAGGTTCAGCCACTCGCCCCAAAGAAAGCTAATAAAAACAATGGTGACAATGTAAGAGAAGAGTTTGAATCAAATAGCCATTTGGGGAAGACAGAAAGTGAGCCTTTCAGGGCTGGACAGATGGCTTAGCAATTAAGGCACTTCCTTGCAAAACCTAACACCCAGGGTTCGATTCCCCAGTGCCCACATGAAGTCAGATGCACAAGGTGTGGCGCATGCATCTGGAGTTTGTTTGCAGCAGCTAGAGTCCCTGAGTGCCCATTCTCTCCCTCCCTCTCTCTCTCTCTCTCTCTCTCTCTCTCTCTCTCTCTCTCTCTCTTTCTGCTTACAAATAAATAAATTATTTTTTTTAAAGAAAGTGAGCCTGCTAGCCAATCTTTGGGGTACTGACATGAAGAGGGGGCATAGGTGTGCATAATGAAGCCATCCTGGGCAAATTGTGGTCTGATTAGTATCTCAGTCTGGCTCTGCACAGTCTGCAGCCATTCTTATTGTCTGGAGCTCCCATGAGAACCTGCTTGGAGGTGATCTCACAGGATGATCCATTTTTCCTCTTTCTTTCTTTCTTTCTTTCTTTCTTTCTTTCTTTCTTTCTTTCTTTCTTTCTTTCTTTCTTTCTTTCTTTCTCTCGCTTTCTTTCGTTCAGTCTTTCTTTCTTTCTTTCTTTCTTTCTTTCTCTCTCTTTCTTTTGTTCAGTCTTTCTTTCTTTCTTTCTTTCTTTCTTTCTTTCTTTCTTTCTTTCTTTCTTTCTTTATCTGCAATCAGAGAGAGAGAGAGAGAGGGAGAGAGAGAGAGAGAGATAGAGGAGAACGGGCACACCAGGGCCTCCAGGCATTACAAATGAACTGCAGATGCATGCGCCGCTTTATGCATCTGGTTTTACATGGGTACTGAGGAATCAAACTTGGGTCCTCAGGTTTTGCAGGCAAGTGCCTTAACCGTGGAGTCATCTCTCCAGCCCTTTTTCCTGTATTTTAAGTTGACTGCATTTTTAGGACAGAGAGCAGTGACTTTCAAGCAATTATTCGAGAGTCAGGAGGTGCACATTGTACATGCTGATGAAGGATGCCTGCGTTCCTCTTACCTGTTGGCCTGGACGACACACGAGATGTGTTACTGATAATGACTTTCAGATAGACATTCCTTGTGTGAGTACCATGCCCACATGCAATTAGGCCAGAGTCCCACCCAAAGCTTTAAGTCTAAGAAGATAGATAGCTGCCCAATGAATCCAGATGCCAGACTTCCATCTGGCTTATAGTTACCCTGGGGGCCCAAGCAAAGAATCAGTACATTTGACCAAAAGCAGTTTCTCAGTGCCTGTTGTAAGTATAATGTTCAAAAGAGTTCAGAAAAAAAAAATCTTCAGACCCAACAAAAAGTTTTTGGCTATTCAAGCCAACTTTGAACTGACCTTTAGTCCAGGTCAGGTGTGACCTTAGTGCTCCAAACAAGCTCTTCTTCTCAGCCCTGCACCATGGTGAGCTTGTGCCTGAAATTCTCTTAGTCAGAGAACTTTTTCCTCACTCCCTAACAAGTGACAAATATCCCTGCTGTCTTAGCAGATTAAAGAACTGATGGGGAGAGACTTTCATGGACAGGTTTCAGAGGAAAGAGTTGTGGGAAGGGCTTAAACATAGTGAGGATACTGTTTCAGAAAGGGAAAGGGAAATTAGGGGCTGGAGAGATGGCTCAACGGTTAAGGCACTTGTCTCCAGTGCCTAAGGCCCCAGGTTCAATTCCCCAGTACCCACATAAACCTGATTCTCAATTCCCTAACTAAATTAACATGGAGAAACCAGATGCCCACAACACTCGTGTGCATCAAATACAGCCAGACAAAACTGCAGACAGAAATCACTGGTGAGGCTTACTTTTGGACCCCCAATTTCTCAGGGTACATTTGACAGTACTTTATTTAAAAAAAAAAAAAAGATGAAAGAGGGCTGAAGAAATGGCTCAGTGGTTAAGGTGCTTGCCTGCAGAGTCTGACAGCCCGGATTCGATTCCCCAGTACCCATGTAAAGCCAGATGCACAAGGTGACGCATGAATCTGGAGTTTGTTTGCAGAGGCTAGAGGCCCTGGTGTACCTACTCTCTCTGTCTCTTTTTTTGTCTCTCTCTCTCTCTCTGCTTGCAAATAAACAATAATTTAAAAAGATGAAATAGCCAATTTAAGCTCAAGAAATAAATCTCATTCAAAATAAAGTATTTCTAGAATATAGTTTTGATGAAAAAATGTTTGCTCTCTAAAAAAGGTAATCCCCCTCACTCAGTCTCTTTCCACTAACATGAAATGTGTTCGTGGTAATGAACTTGGTGTGAATTGTCATACATTTTCCCCAGTTAAAGAATACTGGGAACAGCCAGGCATGGTGGCTCATGCCTTTAATCCCAGTACTCGGGAGGCAGAGGTAGGAGGATCACCGTGAGTTCAAGGCCAGCCTTAGACTACATAGTGAATTCCAGGTCAGCCAGGACTAGAGCGAGACCCTACCTTGAAAAACGAAAAAAAAAAAAAAAAAAAAAAGAATACAGGGAACCAACATCCCCACAGGTAGATATTCAGGACCCTAGGCAGGAGAGGACAACAAGAAACTAATCTAGTTAGAAAGGAGCAACAGTAGTGCTACTGTCTTTCCTTGGAAGTTAAATATGGTCAGAAGAAGTGCATGTGAATACCATGTTGACCACAGCAAGGCCTTGATGGTGACTTTGTACCATGACAACCTGAGCTAAACAGAGACTGTTTCCAAAAATTCCCTCACATTTCGGGGTTAGGGTTGGCAACAGGAGGAATTTTCCATCAGATTTGGAAGGTTTGAGAAGCAGCAGCCACATTCTCCATGTTCTGAAGGTAGCTGTGCAGGTGCTGAGACAGCCCCGGTAACATTGTCACTGACCTGCTGGCCCAGCCTGTTGGGGTGGGACAGCACCCAGACCCACCCTCCTCCAGTTCGCACCACACCTCTTCTGCCAGTTTCTGAATGCCAGGCTAGGTGCAGCTCCATGGCAAAGGATTCGGGCATGAGCACTGAATGAGTCCCGAGGAAAACATGGCTCCTACAAAACTCGAGGTAATCCAATAATCTTCCTCATTTAGTGATGTTTGAAGGACTGGTTTGTTTAATTCCCGGTAAGACATGTTGAAAATAAAATCTGATAACCAGGCAGAACCTTCACGAGAGTCAGTGATGCTGACACAGGTGTGTGTTATTGATCAGAGTGAGCCTGTAACAAATTGCATCCTCCTAGTCCTCTCTCGCTCTCTGCCTCCTATGGGATAGTTTAGATAGTGTTGTAGAAATTCCCATGGACCAACAGACAAAGCCATTTCATCAAGAGGATAGTGGAGTTTACTTTTATGCCTGGGCGGTCCAAGCATAGAAAAGTCTTGGCCCCAAATCCTGGTTACTGAGGGATTTTATAGTAGGACACAGAGATGTGTACATGACATTAGGCATGTAAATTAAAAAGCACCAGGAAGCAGATGCCTAATCTAGCAATTTACATTTTACAATGGGTTCCAGAGTTCAGATAATCCTCCCCAGGTATTCTCCTGCCTCATCTTTTCCCTAACTTCCTTATCACATTAAAGCAATTTGTCTCACTGAACTTAAAAGCTCTGGTAGTTTCTCACCTCATGCTATGTGACTGGCCATCTGCAGCTTGCAGAATGTAACAATGAATAAGGGGAGAGGAGAGTAAACTCACGCTCATTTTGCTATAATAATAGAAAGCCCTGGCCAGGTGCTTAATTTGGAGGAACCAGCCTCCAGAAATGAATGGAATAAATTTCCATTCTTTGTGAATTACCCAAACTTAGGCATCCCATAATTACAACACAAAATCTACCAAGATAGTTGGGCAGGAAGGAAAAAACAGTGAGCAAGAAAAAAATGGATCAACATAAAACACTAATCATGATATCGCAAAATGAAGTACACAGGACCAGTGAGAAGTCATTGGCCACAAGGGAAGCACAGGTCGCCTGATTCCATGAGTGCTCCTAACACCAGCGCTGTGAACACTGCCCAAACTGTAGTGGAAATTGATCAGTAATATAAACAACTTGGAACACACAAGGGGACAAGGATGAAGACGATTCTGCTGTAAATAAACACAGCACCACATCTCTCTGACAGTTTATGACTTTGGAGATTTTTCTAATAAAATAATACAATTTTAAAGGACACAAGAAAAACCACTATTTCCTCTTTAAAGAAAAAGAAAGAAGGAAGGAAAGAGGGCTGAAGAAAGGGCTTATCAGTTAAGGTGTTTGCCTGCAAAGCAGAAGTACCTGAGTTCGATTCCCCAGTTCCCTTGTACAGCCATGCTAATGGTGGTGCACATGTCTGGAGTTCATATGCAGTGGCTGGAAGAAAGAAAGAAAGGAAATATAAGAAAGAAAGGAAGAAAGAGAAACGAAGGAAGGAAGGACAGCCTGTTCTGGGCTGAGGATGGCTCAGCGTGGGCTGGATGCTGCAGAGGAAGCATCTGTAAGACCAGGGCACAGGCCCACAGGAGAGTGAGAAGAGGCAGAGGCAGGAGGATTCCCGATAAGCTCCTGGGCCATCTGGCCAGGTGAACAGTGAGAGATCCTGCCTCAGCCAAGGTGGAAAGTGAGGGTTGATACCTGAAGTTGTCCAGATTTCCATGAGAGCTCGTCTATACCCACATCCGTAAACACACACACACAAACACACACACACACACACACACACACACACACACACACACCCTTGTGGTCTAGCTTCCCATAGGTTGGACCTGAACAGTATTCCCAAGCTCCTCTTTCCTGGGCTCTACAGCACACACGATGCTCTAGCAGGAGAAGTGCCTGTGCCTGTCCTGAGTTCATCAGACACAACTTGGCCCTAGTTTGTTTAACCAGATGCATCTGCAGACTGCTTCATTACCATGGCTGAAAAACTTTCCACTGGACATGGTTTCAATAACAACACTCAGGCTGGGGAGGTGGTTCAGCAGTTAAGGTGCTTGCCTGCAAAGCCTAAGAACCCAGGTTTGATTCCCCAGTACTCACGTAAAGCCAGATATATAAGGTGGTACATGTGCCTGGAGTTTGTTTGCAGTGGAGCAGTAGCTAGAGGTCCTGGTGTGCCCATCTCTCTCTCTCTCTCTCTCTCTCTCTCTCTCTCTCTCTCTCTCTCTCTCTCACTCTTTCATATATAATTAAAATATTAAAAAAATAAATAGCATTTACCCGAACTCTATTGACTGGAATGATATCTATCAAGTAAACATCAAAATATCTAGAGCTTGCTAAGATCACATTTGCCTTGTAGAAATACAGTCAGAATAATTTTGTCAGTGTGTGTGTGTGTGTGTGTGTGTGTATGTATGGTGTGGGTGTACATGCGTGTGGGTGTGCATATAGAGGTCACAGATCCACATTGTAGCTTTTCAACTAATTCTTTGAGACAGAGTTTTATTTACTGAACCTAGAACTCACCCAGTCAACTAGACATTTATATATATAATTTATATGTTCATAATTTATTTAAATATATAACTTATATATAATTTATTTAAATATATATAGTATATATATAAATTATTTGCAAGCAGAAATGATAGACAAGAGAAAGAGAGAATGGGTGCACCAGGGCCTCCAGCCACTGCAAACAAACTCCAGATGTAATCACCACTTTGCATATTTGGCTTTAGATGTGTACTGGAAATTGAACCGGGGTTGCTAAACTTTGCAGGCAAGCGCCTTAACCACTGAGATATCTCTCCAGCCCCCACAAACTCCAGGAATCCTCCAGTCTCCACTTCCCCAGAGCTGGGACTATAGGAATGCACTACTCTGCCTGGCTTTGATTTAGATGCTGGGGATATGAACTCAAGTCCTAGTGTTGGTGCAGCAAGTACTATACCCATGGAGCCAGCACCCAAGACCCTACAAGAAATGCCAAAGCCGAATGTGGTGTTTCATGTCTGTAATTCCAACACTCAGAAGGCTGAGGCAGAACTCATATTCCTGAGTCATGGCCAGCCTGGGCTACATGAGACTATGTCTCAAAACACAAAATGAAATAAAATCTCTTGTTTTTGAACATCAGAAAGAGAAGGTAAATATATAGTGCCTGGCATTTCCTTTCTACCCATTCTTCTATCTGCCACACTTGACCTCAGCCCACAGTTTCCCTGTCTTTCTCTAAATGGAGCCTCACTGTGTCTTTAGGTTTTTATGTCTTCTTTTCTATCCCTGATTATGGACACTGATAGAACCCTGCACTCAGTGATTCAAGAAGGAATGAAAATACTTCCTCTGGAGAGGGAGGCAATGGGCACAGCATTTGGGCATTATTGGGGCTATCTAGGAGAAGGAGGAAGATTGCAGACATTCCTGCAGTAACTGTTGTTTCATTTTTCTTTTTAGAGAGAAGAAGACTTCATTTTGGCTCACATGAGGGACAGAGAGCTCAAACCAGAGGCACATATGGATCCAAGCCTCATAAAACCCGCATCTCTCCACCTGCTTTGGCTTTTCTTCACAGTATAAGAGGAAATATAACATAACAAATAGCTCATGTTTTAAAAATTAAGCTGTAGCCCAGGAAGTGCAACAGTCACTTAACCAATGGGACCTGATCAGGCTCAAAAGCTTCTTTACAGACAAAAACACCGTTCTCAAAGTTAATAGACCCCCTTCAAATTGGGAGATGATTTTCGCCAGCTACAACACAGACAGAGGCCTGATTTCCAGAACCTACAGAGAACTCAAAAAATTAATAGCAAAAACCCAAATTGCCCCCTCACAAAATGGGGCACTGATCTCAACAGAGAATTCACAGAGGAGGAAACACAAATGGCCCTTTCTCACCTGAGAAAGTGCTCATCATCTCTAAGCATCAGGGAAATGCAAATCAAAACCACAATGAGGTACCACCTTACCCCGGTCAGAATGGCAATGATAAAGAAAACCAACAACAATCGTTGCTGGCGAGGATGCAGGGAAAGAGGAACCCTCATTCACTGCTGGTGGGATTGCAAACTTGTTCAACCGCTATGGAAAGCAGTGTGGAGACTTCTAGACAGAATGGACATAATCCTTCCAATGGACCCAGCTATCCCTCTACTAGGCATCTACCCACAAGATGTCACATCTTGACACAGAAACATTTGTACAACTATATTTATAGCAGCTCAATTCATAATAGCCAAGTATTGGAATCAACCCAAATGCCCATCCATGGAGGAATGGACAGAGAAACTGTGGTATATTTACACAATGGAATTTTACTCATCTGAAAGGAAAAATTACATATCGAAATTTAGGAAAAAATGGTCTGACTTCGAGCAGATTTTACTAAGCGAACACTCAAAAGAACGGAGAATCGAACGACGCATATTCTCCCTCATATGCGGTCCTTAACCAGGATAACCGTGTTCTCTATGCAGACTAGTAGTAAGAAGTGAAAGGTTATGAATGAGGGGTAAGGGATGGGGGGAAGGGAATGGTTTAAGCTTGAGGGTAAACCACATTAGGTTCAAAAATATATAATCCTCACGAGTTCATTGTAACCTATTGAGTAAGTAGTGAGCGTCATCTGGCAAGAGGGACCATAAGTGATAGAGGAGAGAGTCTAAATCTGTGAATAATTTAGAACAGCCTGACAACCCCTGGTTCCAACCAATGGTTCCTTCCCTCATTGAGATGTTGACCAACGTGACTCATGAGATTTCAAGAACACAGAATTCTGTCAAAGCTCTTGGGTGCCCTCCCTAGGCCTGAGGCAAAACCCTGTTGCTGAAGAAACCACAGAATGTCATCGACCAGCATCAAGAGAGACGCTTCAATGTCCGGAATGATATCCAGCCCCCAGAAGGCAGTTAATGTAGTGCTGGAAGGCACTGCACAGGCTGCCAGGGGAAAATGATCAAGGACAGCTGGAGTAAACAGAGACCACTGACAAGAAACACAATCTGCGGTCATGAGTGGGCTGACCACACCCCCTACTGGGAGAGAACAGCAAACCAAGAAAGGAGCACTTGTGCAATGGAGGAGCCTGGGCCTGGGGGAGACAATCAATAGCTTTCAAATTTGGCCAATTTTCCACTTAGTGAGGGGGACCCCTTGTCTGGAACTTGGGATTCAGGGTGAAAGTCACCGGATCCCATACTCTTGGGATCCCAAGACAAGATGCACTGAGGGAGCGATTGACGGAGAGGCTACCAGAAATAGACTCTAGGTAAACCAGAGATGTGTATATTTGTTAACCTATATGGACCACACTCTCCGAAGGAGATTGTGCTTGTATTTTTCAGGATACAGTGAGAGAGCTGGGGCCCATCTAACCCTAACAACCGACCATAGGCTGATGCCTGAGATTCTGGCTGGAGAGGAACCACCATAGTCATACCGTGGAGGATCCATATGGAACCCCGCAGAGAATGACGGGAGGAACGAGGGACCCACAGCCACAGACATTCAACCTACACAGGATAAGCCAGTGAGACAGAAAGCAACAATCTTCAACACAAAGACCCCTAAAATCACAATCTTAAAGCAGCCTTAATACTCATCTACCACGACTCAGGGAACTATGCGGAAGAGGGG
>PVHP010051147.1:0-11557 GCA_004024765.1 Zapus hudsonius | reverse complement strand
GCCTTTTTCTCTCTCTCTCTCTCTCTCTCTCTCTCTCTCTCTCTCTCTCTCTCTCTCTCTCTCTCTGCTTGAAAATGGATAAATAAAATATATTTTTTTAAAATCTGGAAGCAAAGTGGCCTACGTGTCTAGAATCCCAACACCCTACAGAGCCAAAGAGAATCCAGAAGCTTGTGGGCAGCTATGGTAAGAGAGACCTCGTCTCAGAAGAAGGTGGTACTTGTGGAATCATGGATTTGGATTTTGGAGCTAACGCTGTGGCTGGGTTGGTGGAGTTCTTGCCTACCACACACGGAGCCCTGGGTTTGATCCCGACACCACAGAAAGCCAGTTGTGTAGCACCATCTTGTCATCCCAGAACTCAGGAGATGCAGGCAGGAGAATGAGCAGTTCAAGGTCATCCTCAGCTACAGAGCAAGTTTGAGGCCAGCCTGGAATACATGACACTTAGGACACCAGGGGTGGTGACACGTGCCTTTGAACCCAGCACTTAGGAGACTGAGGTAAAAGGATTTCCATGAGTTCCAGGTTAGTCTGGGTTAGAATGAGACCCTGCTTCAAAAAAAGAACAAAAATTAGAGTTTGGTACATTTCCGATGTAGGTAGTTGAGTGATATTTAAACTGTAATGGAAGTTTTTAGAAATAGGTAATTTGACCTAACTAAGCACCCTTAACTGCTGAGCCATCTCCCGAGCCCTTAACTTGCCTTAATGGTTTTAATAAAACGTGGCCATGGCCATGTATTTCTTTAGGAAACATCTAAATTTCCAGCTTGGGTTCTTCAGTCCATCGCTGTATTGGTGCTTAGCCTCCTGAAACTGCCCAGTTAGCTCAACTCCAAACTGAGATGCTTTTTGAGATCATGGGCAGTGTCCCAGTTACTTCTGTTCCTGCGACTGTGGACATCTTTATACTTACAGCTAGAGTGTATCTATCGGCCACCAGAGGGACAAAGAAACTGGATGATTAGCACAACACTCCCTCACTAAGAACAAGTACAAAACACGCTGTCCCCAAGATAGTACGGTGGCATCATTTTTATACGGGAGAAAGGATAGTGAATTCTAATCTTTGTCTCAAATGATTCCACAGAAGCTATTTTTACATAACCAAGAAATTTGGAGGTCAGGGATAGGCCCGAGGTCACACAATTAGCCCCACTACAACAACTGCTCTTGAAAGACCCTGAACCTCTTAGCTCACTGATGGCTACGAGACTGTTTGGAAAAGTCCAGAAGCGACATGAAAAGCGTTGTCGTCACCTTCTCATTGCTGAGGCAAAGCACTGGACGGAAAGCAGCTGATGGGAAGAAAGGGTTGATTTTGGTTTAGAGTCTCAAGAGGAAGCTTCATGATGGCAGGGGACAGCATGGCATGAGCAGAGGCTGGACATCGCCTCTGCCACAGCAGGTGGGAAACAGCAGCAGGAAGTGAGCTGAGCTCTGGCAAGGAGGAGCTGACACCATTTATAACACCCCTAGTACGCTATAAAACCCCTAGGCCTGCCCCCAGAAACACACCTCCTCCAGCAAGGCTCCACAACCCAAACTGTCACCAGCTGGGGACCAAACATTCAAAGGACATAAGTTTATGGGGGACTTCTGATTCAAACCACCACAAAGATCAAGTTGTTGATTGGAATAAATGCTATGAACTAATAATGTGAAGAGCATAAGAATAATTTTCAGGCCTGGAAAGATGGCTCAGCAGTTAAGGTATTTGACTACAAAGCATGGGGACCCAAGATTGGGTCCCAGTATCTACATAAGCCAGATGCACAAAGTTTCACGTGTATCTGGAGTTTGTTTGCAGTGGCTAGAGGCCCTGACTCTCTCTCTCTCTTCTATCTCTCTCTGTGTGTGTGTCTCTCTCTCTCTGTCTCTCTCTTCTGTCTCTCTATCTTGTCCCCCTGTCTCTCTGCTTGTAAATAAATAAATTCAAAAAAAATTTTTTTTGAGGTAGGGTCTTGCTCTAGTCCAGGCTGACCTGGAATTCACTGTGTAGCCTCAGGGTGGCCTTGAACTCATGGCAATCCTCCTACCTCTGACTCCCGAGTGCTGGGATTAAAGGCATGCACCACCACGCCCGGCTTAAATTCAAATATTAAAAACAAATAATTTTCCAACCTGCTCACATGCCTATTCGTAGACACATGGTGATAATTTTCAGTCAACAGTTAAACTAACATCCTGCACCTTTTCTTGAGCAAATATCTGTGGCACCATGGCCCGTCTTTACAAGTAAAATGGGTTTTTGTTTGTTTGTTTGTTTTTGTCCATCAGTCATCCTGCGGTTTTTCTTGCTCTGAGGAGGGCAAAGGCGCAATCAGAAGTCAGGCCTGGTCATTTATCCAATGTTTATAAGAGAGGGACCATCAAAGCCCTTCCCAGCCTTCCTATAACGCCCAGGCTCCCTGCTGACCCAGGCTTAGAAACTTATTTCTGCAGGGTCTTTATGGACTCCTGCTAGGGAGAGAGCCAGGTCGTTGGAGGACGATGGCAGGCAGCCCTGGTGCCATGGTGTCACTGTCGTCGTGGAAACCTGCTTGTGCCTATGTGCTGGCCTCTTCACTGTCCCATAGTGCTTTAATGCCTCTGAGAGAGAGAACCACCCTCCGAGAGGGAGGAAACAAGGCCCAGGAATGCTTTTGTGTGGTTTTATCTGTCTTCAATCTCCCAGTTACTACCTGTAGCTTAAACATGACAGGAACAACCTTATAAAAATTAGCTTAGGGGGGTCGGTGTGGGGGGGAGACAGGAAGAAAAATGTCAAGAAGTCAGCCCCCCCTCACCTTCTTCTCACCCAAGTTAATACACCCTCCCCCTATTACACACACACACACACACACACACACACACACACACACACACACACACCCTTTCACTCTCTTAGACAAAGTGCTCCTGGGCACTTATTGGTTGGATAAACAAACCCAACTCTTGAGGGACAAAAGGTGACAAACCTGGCCCACTGAAAATTTTGAGACTGAGCTCTTGAGAAGCGTGTGACAGCTAGGGAAGGGCACTTTGTGGATGACATGCATTGCTTGGACACTTGTGTACACAGTCTGACAGAGCTGGGTGGCAACCCAGGGTCTATAGGAAACTATGTGAAGAACAATATATTTGAGGTTAAAACTTCCTGGACTTCAGGAATATGTTCCTTTTGGCTTTTGTTTTTCTAAAGAATTGTTTCAGCTGGGTGTGGGGGCATGGTGGCTCATGCTTTTAATCTGGAGGCAGAGGTAGGAGGATCACCATGAGTTCAAGGCCATCCTGAGACTACATAGTGAATTCCAGGTCAGCCTGGGTTAGAGTGAGACCCTATCCCAAAAGGCCCCCTGTCATGGTTTAATCCAGGTGTCCCCCACAAACAAATCAATGTGTTCTGATAGATTGATCCTCAGCTGATGGCAGTTTGGGTTTTACAACCTCAATGAAGCTGTGTTGTTGGGGGTGGGTTTATGGGGGTTATAAGCCAGCTCCTCCTTGCCAGTATTTGGCACACCTTCCTGCCGCTGTTTGCAGTGCTGTGGCGGAGGTGATGTCCACCCCTCTGCTCATGCCATCATCTTCCCTGCCAGGATGGAGTCTCCCCTCAAGTCCATAAGCCAAATAAACCCATTCCTCCACAAGCCGCTTTTGTTTGGGTTCTTCCTGCGCAGCAACTAGAAAGCTGACCGCAACAACCCCCCCCCAAAAAAAAAGCAAAAGAAAAAACAAACAAAAAAAGGATTTTTGGCATCAAATAAGAAAAACTGGTTCTTTGTGGTCATTGTGTTTTTTGTGGTACAAAGGCCAAGTTTGTAAACATCTGTTTATGACAAAGCTATATTTATCAATACAGTGACACATCCTCTTCTAAGTCAACACATAAATGGATGTTTAGGGCCCCTGGAAATCTTTTGCATTTCAATATAAAAATCATTGAGGGAGGGAGCAGGGAGAGAAAGAAATGGGTAAATAAATACAAAAAAAAAAAAAAAACCCTCTGAAGAGTTCTGGGCTGGTTTCAGGAATGTCCCACAAAATGGGTTTTCATGGCTGTATGGGGTTAGGTGACCCCATTCAAGTTTCTCTCCTTTCTTTAGAATTTCTGAAGAAGCTGTCGCAAACGGCTCGAGGGGGAGGCGGGTGTTCCTAAAATAGATTTTAGAGATGAAAAAAAAAATAGAGAGAATGTACACACACTCTGAGACAAATGATCAGCTTAGATGCCTTAGCTGAGATTGTAAAATGACCGCTGAGCCTTGCAAGAAATGAATATTCAAGAGGCCCCTGCTGGGTGTCTTTTCCTATTTGAACCAACTACTGTTTGGGCTCTGATTCACTTGTTACCAAATTAAACACCGTGCGCACTCAGCAGAGCTGCTTTGGGGAGCCTGTCACAGTCTTCATTGGGAACTGAATTAAGTTTAAAATATCATCAGAGGGTGTTGATCTCTCTTGGGCCGGGAGCTGTCTTCTGTATATCCGGCATTTTTCTGTTGACACTCCACATCACTTAGCAACGGGTCTGAAAGGCCCTATATGCATTGATTGCTCACCATTGTCTTTAAGAGGTGGAAGTGTTAACCCAATAACACCCCCGGGTGAGCAGACGGTCATTCCTCCCGAGTTGATCAACTGTTTACATCCAAATATTGTTGATTTCATTCTCTGATCCCGGCTTTCACATCTCCTTTTGAAGGAATACACAGCTCACTCCCCTCCACATGGCCGAGAGCCTCGATTTCCTTTGCGACTGCGAGTGGTTTTGTCCTTCATTCTCCTACAAAAGCATTAAATTCAGTTGACAGTTAACTGCAAGACACCAAAGCCAACTTTCTTCTTCGGTTTTCAGAGAGGAACAAGTCACACGCCTGTCCCCCAGCAGAGCCCGTTCACTTGGGTGTGTGCACAGTTTTGACCTAAATGGCAGGATCTGAGGCTTGTGGCCCTGCAGAAGCTGGGGTTTTAGAATGGATCGTGGGCTCTCACATCATCTGAATGAAAAGCAAATATAGTGAGCGCTTTCAGGATGAATGAAATTTCCAAGTGGAATGCCAGCCCGAGAGGTGAGGGTGGGACTGGTTTCTGCTTCAATGGGCCTGGGGGAGGCAAGAGGCTGGACTGGTGGGTCAAACAGGCATTTACCACAGACCTCCCCGCTCACTGTGACCCGCCTCAGAGACCTTCCACCCAGCCAGCTTTGTCACAAGTGTCGCAGACAATGAGGGCATTTCGGTGAGGGGATTGTCCATGTAGGCAAAGATCACATTACATTGGTGGGTTTGGGGGTCTCATCTCAGAAGACATAGGCTGGAAGCTGCCCTTCTAAGTCTTGTCTTGAAAAATTCCTTCAGCTCCTAGGTAGGTTCAATAGCATACTAGATCCATCCAGCCCCAAAAAAGGGGAAATGGGAGTGGGTAGGAAGACCCCGAGACATGGTGTCCCCCACTACCCCACAGGGACTCACTGAGACCTTCATGAGCCCACAGTGAAAACCACAACCCCACTGAGGAGGGCCTCCAGGGTAACGGGAGTAGAGGCAAGGGGATAAAAGAGTTATAATTTATATAAAATTAAATTTTTAAAAAGGGTGACCCAGACATGGTGGTGCATGCCTTTAATCCCAGCACTCAGGAGGCAGAGGTAGGAGGATTGCCATGAGTTCAAGACCACCCTGAGACAACATAGTGAATTCTAGGTCAGCCCAGGCTAGAGCGAGACCCTACCTCAAAAACCAAAACAAAATAAGAAATAAGGGAAACTAGCTTACTAACACATCCTGAGAAATGCGCTCCATCAATTAAACTAAATTTTTCCCAAAACAGCTCACTCAGGCCGCTGTAGCACTGATTTGCCCACCTGCACTGAGAGTGCTAGATTCAAATTACAATGACGAAAGGTTCTTTGGTGACTTTTTTAAAGTTTTATCTCCCCACAGACCTCTTCAAGGCGGGGAGACTGTATTTAAGATAGATCCAAATTGTATGCATGTTTCTACTTTGACAAAGGCCTCTGGCCCCTCCTCTTTGCCCCTTAAGGAGAAAATGACAACTTTGAGTTTTGGACATAGATCCAGGAGGAGGAAAAGATATAGAAAGAAGAGAGAGAGGCTGTCCTGCAATCCATAGGGACCCCCCAACCCATGGGGTGTTCGTGGTTAGCCACAGAAGAGGGGGTGCAAAATACTTTAAATATTAGAGCCCAGCAGTGTGCTTATCCACTGAGGGTATAAGAGGGCCTGATGGCTCTGAGTTCAAATTCTCAGCACTCATGTAAACAGCTGGGGATGGACGCTCATGCCTGCACCCTAATCCCATGAGAAATGGGGGACCCGAGCATCACCAGGGCTTGCTAGTCAGGTCTACTGAAAAGAACAGCTCTGGGTAGAGTGAGAGACGATGTCAAGGAAACGGAACGTGGATGGAGAGCAAGAGGTGGGTACCCAACGTTCTCCCCTGGTCTCTGCATGTGTATACAAGGGTCCATGACATACATGTCATACACCCCACACACCCCACACACAATCATGGTAAAATAATGGGCCTCCCCCCCCAATTCCTTCCCTCTTCTGCAAACTAATCTCGTGGCCAGGTGTCTTGGCCTGGCTCAACCTCTGAGTGAATTCCACCTGCTACGGCGTACATGTCTCACCACATTGACTAACTACATGGGTGTTTATAACGGAATAAAACTTCCAATTGATGTGATGTAGATACCTAGGGAAAATGCTATCTTGTGGGTCCTTCACTGAGGGAGACCTAAAGAAAAAATACACAGCAGCACAACCTTATAAACTTCCTCAACAAATATCCAGCCACACACTGAACCCCACATTGATCTGAACATGCAAATAAGCTTCAATTAATTGAGTAGAAATGATCAGGTTTCACCTCAAACATCTGCCCCAAGCGATCTCACTCTGATAAAATTACTCTGTGAGGGGCCCAGGAAGTAAGTTGGAAGGATTGGTTCAACTTCTTCTTCAAGGTATTTGCCACTTTCTTTTTTTATTTTTTTAACCTAAAAACACACTTAAGGGATGGAGAGATGGCTCAGTGGTTAAGGCACTTGCCTCCAGTGCCTAAGGCCCCGGGGTTCAATTCCCCAGGACCCACATAAGCCCGACCCACAAGGTGGTGGCCCTGGTTCTTTCTCTCTCTCTCTCTCTCTCTCTCTCTCTCTCTCTCTCTCTCTCTCTCTCTCTCTTGTCTTTCTCTGTATCTCTCTGCTTGAAAATGAATAAATAAAATATTATTTAAAAAAACACACTTAAGGGCACAGGTCCTAGCTTCCTCCCTGGAGTCCAAGAAAGAGAGCTTCCTTTGCAAAAGACACATTATTTCATTACTGTTTTCATTATCCCTGACTTTGAACTCCTTAGCATCACTTTGAACTCCTTTGAGTGGGTGGTGATTGCTTGGTAAAAATTACCACGCTAGACAGCTAGGTTGTACCTGACAGCTACCTTTAACTAGAGAATTCGAGATGAACATCCCCGCACATTTCACATACAGAGCCCAAAGTTCCCACGCACCCACACAAAACCTACACTTTTTTTTTCTCTGAAAAAAAAAACCCACATTTTTTAAAATCACGTCTAGTTCTACTAGACTGATACTGATATTAAATACTAATACTGGTATTAAAGTAGGGACAGGGGGGAGCCTGGGAGGCTGGGCCTGTCTTCCGCCAAGTGTTATCTGCTTAGACTAAAATTGCAGTTACCACCCACTGACACAATTTGTTGGCAGTCACAGCTCGGCTGCATGAATCAAATGTTGACATTCTAATTTCATGCACACATGGGCGTTTGGCTGGGCAGACCCACAGCCTCCAGACCATTCCCTCCCTACCTGTGTAAATCAGACAGACCGGGTCCTGCTGCCAAGAACCTGAGGCTGGCCTTCCCCCTTGCAGAAGGTGACAGTGCAGATGTTTCTTTGCTCCTGTCAATAAAGTGACTTTCTTTCGGGTACTTCATTGGAATTTTCACAATCGAAGAACTCAAGTAGAGGATGATTTTTTTTAATGTTTTTTTTTAAATTTTTTCTTTATTAAGAAGAGAGGTACAGAGAGAGAGAGAAAGAGAGAGAGAGTGCACCAGGGCCACCACCTTGTGGCTTATGTGGGAGCTGGGGAATTGAGTCCGGGGCCTTAGGCACTAGAGGCAAGTACCTTGACTGCTGAGCCATCTCTTCAGCCTGAGGATGATTTTTTTATATCACTTTGGAAACTACTCACAGATGTCTCTTTGGGGAAAGAACAATGAAAGCTAAATAATAGTTAAGAGGTGACACTCCGGCCCCGGGGAAATAGGTGGACCTGAACTTGATTCTCACAACTCATGTGACAAACTAAGCCCCAGTGATTCCCCAGTCTCTGCCCTCCTCCCCCATGGGTTACAGATATGCCTGGCTCAGATCCTTACATAGGTCCTGGGAATTGAACTCAGGAAGTCTCAGGCCCTCTCGGGCCCTCATGCTCATGGTAAGAGCTCTTACCCACTGAGCCATCTCCCCAGGCTCAATCCAGTATTTTCATAATCAAAACCAAGTATGTATTTCCATGGAACTCTCTAGAGCAGGAAGGAAAGCCGCCCTTCCCTGAGACTCAAAGGCAGCTTGAACAGTACAAGTTTACTGAAATGATGGGGAGCTTGAATTACACAAAAATTCCTTTTGTTTCTTTGAACAACTTGCGGAGTTGGGTCTCCAACACCCCACTGGAGGGTCACAGACACACAGGTAGCTGAGCTGTCCCTGGGAGCCCATGCAGGACAGAAGCCAGGCCGGGGTAAGAACAAGCTAATGACATCATGGCTGGGTGATGATGTCAGAATTTCACATGAAATACACTTAGATTCATGTTCCCTTGGGCTGGAGAGATGGCTCAGTGGTTAAGGCGTTTGCATGCAAAACCTAAAGACCCAAGTTCAATTCCCCAGTACCCATGTAAAGCCAGATGCACAAAATGGGTACATGTGTTTGGAGTTCCTCTGCAGTGGCTAGAGGCCCTGGTGTGCCCTCTCTCTCTCTCTCTCTCTCTCTCTCTCTCTCCTTATAAAACAACAAACAAACAAATAAATAAAACATTAAAAAAATTCACCTTTCCTTTTACAATTATTGTTATTTCAGGTCACACAGCCTGTAAAGAGGTTGTAAAATGCTATCACCTTCTAGGTCAACAGAAATAAAAAGGCGTAGGCTACCTTTGAATAGCTCAGGGCCTTTCTCTTCTTAATTTGTTAGGAATCTTTTCTGTGCTTGCAAGTTTGGAGGGAGGGAGCCAGCCAGCTGAGCGCATGAGGAAGCCATCTGGGTGACCAGGAGGGAAATTTTATAATAAGCTCTCCGTGTCTTTTCAATTACTTTCTATTGTTTAGGAGGAAAATTGATCTTTGATCCCGCTAATATTCTTTTAACTTCTCTTGCCGAAGGTTATGTGCAGTGGAAGGACTGGAGGATTCTAACTATATCAGGGCTGGCCTTTGCACACTTAAAAAGGAAATTTTTTTAAACTTAAATCTATTAATGTAGCATTTTGAAAGAGAGCCTCAAATTATAGGAAAAGTAAGCAAAAACCTATTGGTATGTGGTTAATTGAGAGACACCGACCCCCATAATCCTGCCAGGTGGTTATTTGAAATAGACAACTAAAAAACAAAAAAAAGAAAGGAAGAAAGGAAGGAAGAAAGAAAGAAAGAAAGAAAGAAAGAAAGAAAGAAAGAAAGAAAGAAAGAAATCAACAGCTATCCATGAAAACTTGTAGCAACAATCATATTGTTGGAAAAACCTAAACTCCTCAGGTAGGACTTTGGTGGTGGCACCTTGACTTGATGTCACTTGGAAGATTGTCTTGGTGAAGCCATAGAAAGGGAAATGCAGAGGTGGGAAGATATAGCTCATCCTCACACCATGAGGACCTGAGTTCGATCCACAGTACCAGTGTTTTAACAGAAAACTGTTGAACACGGTGGCATGTGCCTGTAATCCCAGCACTGGTGAGGTGGAGGGAGACAGGTGGATCCCTGGGGCTCCTTGGTCAGCCAGTCTACCTATTTGGTGAGCTCCAGAGAGACCCTGTATCAAAAAAAGGGGGGAAGGGATGACAACTAAGGCTGTCCTCTGCTTCCACATGTTTGCACACATATGTACACACACACACACACACACACACACACACACACACACAAGAAATCCACCCTATGAAGGCACAGCTTTTCAACTAGAAGCCTTTTGCCCTCACCCCACCCACAGAACTAGTTACAACATCTTCAAGATGACAGCCCAAGTTCAAGTCCCCAGGACCCACGTCAATCCAGATGCACAAAGTGGTACATGTGTCTAGAGCTTGTTTACACTGACCGGAGGCCCATACTCACTCTCCTTCTGCCTCCTTCTCTCTTTGTCTCAAATAAATAAATATTTTTTAATTTTTTTAATGGGAAGAACGCCCAGGATACTGCTTCCTCATCTTCCAATGCAGAAGGAAATCCCACAATAAAGAACTTTCCAGGGGGCTGGAGAGATGGCTCAGCAGTTAAGGCACTTGTCTCCAGTGCCTAAGGCCCTGGGTTCAATTCCCCAGGACCCACATAAGCCAGACCCACAAGGTGGTGGCCCTGGTTCTCTCTCTCTCTCTCTCTCTCTCTCTCTCTCTCTCTCTCTCTCTCTCTCTCTCTCTCTCTCTCTGCTTGAAAATGAATAAATAAAATATTAAAAAAAAAAGAACTTTCCATCCCAAAACAAACCTCTCTTCCAGAGTAAAATCACGAGACCCTCTGTACCACAAAAACCATTCTCACCTAAATAGTGTCTTGCCTATGTCTTTGGTATCAAGCCCTCTTTTCTGGAGGTTCTACTGTTCCGGGGACATTTCAGGTGGTAAATTCAATTTTGATTCAAAGAAAGGAGAGAATCATTCAGACCCTCTGTCTTGCCCTTGTCCTTAATCCTGGTCTGTCCCATAGGTTGCTCTTATCATAAAGACTGTAGGAATGACTGTCTCAGCGCCTTTTCTCATTAATGCCGCTGGAAATTGATGAGGAGCTTTCTGGAAGTGTGGATTTTTTTGGCAAGAATGATAGCCCTTGTTTATTTTGGAGAACCCATGTAGCTTTCTAAGTAAATATATGTAGAAAAATTCCACCCACCCTCCCCAAAATAAACACTCGAAGTAATTGCCTGATAGATGAAGTTGACATCTTGGCTTTGTGATTTGCTATGATATGTAAAAATCTAATTTTCTCCATGGAGTGATCCCACTGCAAAATTGTGAGTAAATTAGAATCAGTGGTTTATTCAAAATGTGAGTAATGGCTTCTGTTATGATGTATCAATATTTATTTACAGTTGCTTACATCAACCTAAATCCACTTGGCAAAATGTTAACTAGTGAGTAAACATGGCAGTCAAGTGACAGAGATTTCAGCTCTCCATTTCTGAGCTGAGATGCCAAAAAAAATCCCTTCGAGGAGATACTTGAGAGTTGAATTTTGTGATCGTTTTGAATGACTGAACAAGAAACATGTTCATCAGGCCTATGATGAATTCAGTTATTAAAATT
>PVHP010051146.1:0-11546 GCA_004024765.1 Zapus hudsonius | reverse complement strand
TGACTCATGTCTCTTTTTTCCCCTCCTTCTTCTTTGTAGGGCTAGGGTTGAACCCAGAGCCTTGCACGTGCTAGCATGCACTCTCTTACTTTCCTTCTTTAAGACAGGGTTTCCCTGTGCATCTCAGGCTAGCCTAGAACTTTCTATGTATTCCATGATGGCCTTAAGCTCACAATCCTACCTTCCAGCCTTAACCTCCCGAGTACTGGGATTATAGGAGTGGCCTACTGCACCCAGCTGAGATTTGGTTGTTTATGAAGCAGATATTTGTGGTCCAACTCTGGCCTCTGTGTGCACTGAAGGCAATAATACCAGAGGCCTCTTGGGAACGACAGAACTGATTAGAGGTGGTGGAATGCGCCAGAAAGTAAGCTGGGGGCAGACACGTCCCTGGCCTGTGTCGATTCTCTCCTTTGAGCTGACAGTATTTCTGCCTAGCAATGAAGCATGCTCACACACAACCCAGCATAGAATTCCAAGTCATTTAGTGCTCTGCAAACAATGATTTGGGTTGAACTTCTCAATGAGATCTGTTCTATGTCTCTCAATGAACCGAGGAATCGCATAAATTCATGAATGGGGTTCGTGTGCCTGATGCACACAGCTGAATTGTCACACAGAATGTTGGAAGGACACAGTGGAAAAACCCATGCTGACTGTCATCCCGTGTGCTCCCTGGGTCTGCTGTCCAGAAGGGTTCCCCGAGGAGGCTCTGATTGAGACCCCTCCCCTCTGCCTCACTGCTCACAGACCACACAGGCCTTGTCTGATGGAAGCGATGTGTAATTCTGAAAACAGACTTCTGCAAAGAGCCCAAAGCCTGCATGCTTTAACTCTCAAGGGGAAGCGCCTTGTTTTGACAGTTGCAACTAGATGTTATGCGAAGCTGTGTAAAAAGTACTCCCCCGATGTGAGGAGTATGCGTGAAATTATTAAGATGGGTTGGAAGGCAGGTCCCTCTGAATTTCCGTCTAGAAAGGTTATATCTCTCCGTTGGTAGGTTGATTCATTTCTTTAAAATAGTAACATACCAGTTTCCTTTGAAGACCCCTACCCACATTGGTTAGGGAAAATAGGTCTCGGGAGGTTCTTGCTTTACTCTGTATAATTTCCCTCATTATTCTTTGGGCTGTGTGGATACCAATATCCATACTTTGGTGGAAAAGGAAGTAAGGGGCTTGGAGTATGGCTCAGTGGTTAAAGGCTTTTGCTTTCAAAGCTTGCTGGCCTGGGCTTGATTGGCCAGTAATGACAAAAAGCCCATAGCACAAAGAGGAGCATGCATCTAGAGTTTGTTAACAGCGATAAGAAACCCCAATGGTACCCATATCCACCCCCCTCTCTGCTTGCAAAGAAATAAAAATATTTTTTAAGGATCTAAGAAGAGAACTGGCATTATTAAGCACCTGTGATGAGCAAGGCTTTATACACATCATCTTTTTTATTTTTGTTTTTTTTTTTAAATTTCAAGGTAGGGTCTCCCTCTAGCCCAGGCTGATCTGGAACTCACTCTGTAGTCTCAGGCTGGCCTCAGACTCACCGTGTTTCTCCTACCTCTGCCTCCTGAGTGCTGGGATTAAGATGTGAACCACCATACCTGGTCACATCATCTTTAATCTGCCCACATCTCACTTTCATGACCCCTGATCCTAGAAACACTGGGGCCAGAGGTGGCTTTGCTGAAGCACAAACCCCACACACTGTCTAGACCCTGCGGAGACTCAAAAAGGAAAGTACTGACTTCAGTGTCTCTACTGATTCATCTCATTTGCATATAACAAAGTGTGCATGTAGGTTACTATCTATCCTATTACAGGGACATTTCATTGGGACAGTTTATAAGCCACATCCTTCAAAGGCTGAAAAAAATACAAAGGGCTCAAACAAGCTTTGCAAGCTTATTCACGGCTTCCTAGATCTCTGCGATTCTAGCTCATTTCAAGATTTTTGTTTTATTTTGTTTTCACCGCTGGGGATTGAACCCAGGACCTCGTACATGCTAGGGAAGTACCCTATCACTGGACTACACCCTTGACCTCTCAGTCCACTTCTTCAATGTGGCAGAGAGTTTCTACAGCTGGGCAGGAATAGAGTGACCTCAGGCCCTGGTCATGTCAGCTGACATGGACTTGAACCTTCTTCCTCAGAGTTAAAGAACAAAACAGGCTTAAAGAACAAAACATTGCTCAGAGTTTCCTAAGTGGTGGAATTCAGGGTAGAGGAGGAGGAGATGGAACTAAGACTCTTGGGCTTTTTGGAGACACAGCTAGTATTTTCCTAGTGTGGGCTGAAGTAGGTGCTCAGAGCTCTCACCTGTGGAAGCCCCCCCCAGACTGACTGTTGTTTGGGATGCTGGCTCTCTCTTGACCATTCACTCCAGTTCTCCCCACCCTACGGCAGCTCATACATAGATCATTCCTAGACCAAATTACCCTCAGCCATCATTAGCTGGAGCAAGCCGTTGTTAATTAGGCTCTAACAGTCTCATCAATGATTACCTTAGGTTAACATTTATGGGCAGTGCTGGTCCTTTTTGCTAAACTTTAGATGAACCAATCCCAAACTTTGTTTGTTTAACTTTTTTATTGATAGCTTCCAGAATTAGAGACAATAAACCATGATGTCCCCTCCCCACCCCCACTTCACTGTGACACATCTTGATCTATCCGCATGAAGTCCCTGCGGAGGGCCATGCCAGGGAGAAGCGGAGTTTGCCTGTCAGAGAAGGGTGGGACAAATATTATACAGAAAGGCTTGATCTGCTTGACGGGGCCGAGGGAGGCATGCCATATGGCAGAACTGTCGTCATTAATAGCAGCAGCTGTGGTAGGAATAAATAGGTGTCTGTGTGTAACGGTGTGGGGGAGGGCATTGGAAATATATTGTAGGATCCTTTGGGAATGGGGATAAAGAAACAAATGAAGTTCAAATATGGATTAACCCCTTCTTCCCCACACTTGGTCCTGCTGAGAGCAGAAGGAGAGTTTGATCTTGTAGTCAAGACCCAGCTGTTTTTCTCTACTTTATGAGGGCCGTGCTGTCATCCAGTTAGAGACTTGGGCTCAATATTTGTGTTTTTCAACCAGCTCTGTTGAGTGATGCAGACTGGAGGACGGATGGTCACAAAGATGACCGCAGGCCTGTGTTGGTAGGTGGTAGGGGAGCCGAGAAGAGCTGAGCACGTAATGATGACTGAATGCTTAGGATCAGAGACCAAGCTTCAGCTCATGTGTTCAGTGTGGGGCATCTCTGAGTTTCTGGGGACATGAGTCCCAAGGCAAATAATATCTTGGGTCCTTCCACAGCCTTCATACATAACACTTAGATCCACTTGGCCTTTAGATAAAGTGAGCTGCCCTGTACAGGAAGAGTAGTAGATCCCTGTTCATTTGGGCCAGGAAAGAGCGCTGTCCTGAAAAGCCATGGCAGCCTGAGCAATGTGTGTGATGTGGTGGGGAGTTTCTTGCATGAGCCAGAAGCGGCCTCCAGGCCCACCTGCATTGCCTTGGCAACAGTGATGGGGTGGAATTTATAGGCTCATGCCTACGTGAGTGCCTTGGGTCTTTTTAAGTATCTGCTGGCTTCTCTGCCTGCCCACTGCTTCTCTGAATCACTGAATGGGCTCTGGAACATGCTACCTTCCTCTTTGAGTCTTGACAAGGCTCAGGGAATGCAGAGAGCATCCAGGGGGCCTGAGTAGCAGCTTTACATTGTCCCAGAATGTCAATTCTAGAGCCTAGATGGACAACGAGCCTTTAAAGGGCTACCACTCAAACCCCCTTCTTTCATCTAAAAGGAGGGATTGTCAAAGGCCTTCTACACAGCTCAGTGATGTTAAGGGACTTAGGAGATAATGATTTCTACTCCAACAGTTTAATGGCACCACCTTGGCTCAGATGACTTTGGTCTCTGGGTCCTTGGTCTCTAAACGGGAGCCCTGGGCTACCCAGCTCCAGTATTTTGTGTGTCCTGACCAGGCTTCTCCTGGGTTAGCCGCAGCCAGCTTAAGAACACAGCACCTGTCCCACTTCCCATTGCCAAGAGTTTGTGAAAGCAGCCAAGCAAGCTGCACCATCAGTGACAGCCAGCAAGAGCACAGAGCCAGGACTCAGCCTGGATTAGGTGCCAAACCCCCGACGAGGCTGAGCCAAGTGCTCAACTCCCAAACTATATTTGAAAAACCTGAACTTAGAAACGAAGAACCAAATATGCATGTTTTAAAAATAAAACAAGCCACTTTTTGAACTAGTTAGAACCAGAATCGGTTCTTTATATTTTTGAAAACTAATTTGAACACCAAAATATCCCCTGGACTGAATCAAATAGATATTCCCAACAGTTTTGGTCTCTAGTTAAAAACAGACAAGCAAGCAGGCGAGCATATAGATCGAAAAAAAGCTTTCTGACATTTAGAAGGAGACTTTGTTTAGAACCGCATCAGAAGGAATTTTCAGTACATTCCATCAAGCAAGCCTTCTAGAACCAAGTGGGAAATTACTGCTGATGTCCACTGTCCAAGCGGCCATAGTTCTGCCACTGCTCACTGCTCAATTACTGGGTCACAACTCCTAGTTGACACTATGGTTCCTTCACGACTTCTTAGAAATTATTAACATATATTCACTGTGCAAAAATGGGGTTTTTTTGCAGTATTTTCATACATGCATATATAATATTAAATTCGATTAAATTTCTCTCCCCATTGTCTTCCTTCCTGAGGGTTCTTTTCTCTTTCCAAATAGTTTCACTTCTACTTTTATGACTTTTTATTTTTAGAGTAAAGATTCTGAATAGGAGAAAATTGTAATATTTGTCTTTCTGAGTCTGGCTTATTTCACTTAACATGATCACAGTGAGTCAAAGTATAGGGGAGATGTTGGTAGGTGATTCTCCTGTCTCTACTCCCCACAGGAGTGTGTGAACATGACCAGCCTTTAACTTGAGTGTTGGAAATCAAACTCAGGCTCTCTCAGGCCCTCATGCTTGATGGCAAGTGCTCTTCCCTGCTGAATCATCTTTCTGGCTATACCATTTTGCTTTCCTGGAGTTAGTAATTGCCTTGGGTTTTACATGCGTTTATGTGTGTATTCAGTATTTTATACATAACCATTAAGTCAACCTCACACTCTATTCTGTTACAAATTTCTTAGTACTTTGACGCATTAGGTATTTCATTATTTTCATCTTTACAAAAGTTGAGTCTTCTCTCATAGTTTCATTTTATGAGGTAGGGAATAAAATAATTTTAGCTTTTATTCTAAGGGTTCCATGAAGCCAAACTGTTCTTAAGCTTCTCAGATATGGCTGGGAGTTGGTGTAAGGTCACATATTATTCTGTTTAATGTTAAAATAAGTTTTTTTCCCCCCCAGAAGCCTCTAAGAGCTCCTAGAACTTTCCAGGGTAAGACTTATCTGGAGAAATTCTTGTGGAAAAGAAAAGTCTTATAAGCTATAAGTATGAAAGCAAATGTATACTCCCTGCCTCTCTCTCCTTTCATCCTGAGTATACTTCATCTTTTCATTCTAAGTCAGTCAGAACTAAGCTGGAAACTAAACCCTTTCATATACATCATAAACAAAGGGCCTGCTGTCCTTGTTAAGGACTTTCATAGAGTTTGGTTCTAGGAAGTGAAATGGCCTGTACCTCTACCTGAGGTGCTGTTTACTATCTACAATATAGAAGATCACCCAAAGGACCTTTCCCACAATCCTCTCCAGGTTAAGGTTTAGGATTCCAGGAAATAGAACAGTGCCTGAAGAAGCTGAATCCTGGAAACTGGAGCCCACATCACAGACATGAACCCATGCAGCCCTCTGTTCCACTGAGTTCCTTGTTGTTGACATCTAGGATATTTCATGTCCATAAGGGACCAGAAACACCCTTTTGGCTTTCAAATTAGCCAGATCATTTTCTCACTAAGATAAGCAATTCAAATGTCAAGTCTGGCTTTCGGCTCTACTTTTACCCATTTCCCTGCTTCCTTCCTTTAAGCCCTCCCTCCTTCCTTTCTTTTCTCTCTTTCCCTCCTTCCTTTGTTCCTCTTCTTCCTCCCTCCTCCTGTTCCTTCCCCTCTCTCTTCATCTAATCCTGATTTCAGGTTCATGGCAGGCTAGCTGCAGGATTTTTAGAACACACACACACACACACACACACACACACACACACACAGACTCAAACTCACACTCATACTGCTCCTCAGGTTGTGAATCTATTAAAAATGTAACGCTGGGGTTAAGTTTGGGTTTTCATTCTGAACATCAAGAGCAAACCATTCACAGACTTGGGTCAGTAGAGAACACCCTCCAAGATGCTTTCTAGGGCCAGCGGCAGAGACAGGATCTGTTATGCGCTCATACATTGGATGTCATGGTTCTATGGAAAACAACAGGCTGTAAGCCCGTTGGTAAAGAGGTTTCTCTTTTGCAGAGCTGCACCTTGTATTTACCTGCCAGCGTGAGTGGGGGCTGGCATGAAAGGTGACAGAGGACGTGCTTCACTGGTGCTCTTCATAGAGCCACCTCTCAGCATCTGGGCCAGAGTAGAGGTCCCGACTCTGGGTGTGCTGTGGGCTTTTGTCTCCACGAAGCACTCCAGGCTGCTCACCAGGCTTGATTAGAGAAAGGTGAGTGGTTGTCAAGGTAACCTCCTTTTGATTCATTCACAGAATGGAACTTGGAGTATTTCAGAAGCAGTTAGAAATAATGATTGCCCTGGAACAACCCACACATAGCCAGCTCAGGAAATCTGGGCCGTTAAAACAAAGAATCTATACCATCAGGTGTACCTGGTTTCCTGCATGCAAGCACATGGGTGGGTGCATACATCTATCTTACACGCGCACACACACACACACACACACACGCATGCACGCACGCACACATCAGTTTGGCTCAGAGAATATTTTAATATGCCACTTCACTCTACAGTGTCACAAATTTCAGCGATTGCTATGACAGTTTGCAGAAAACATTCCATATAAATCCCTTCTCTGCGTCTATTCCAGAATGTTTTAGCTAGTTTTTCTCGGGAGATTTGTGTGTGTATGTTTGTGTGGTGTGTGTGCATATATGTTCGTATGTACGTGCGTGCACATGTGTGGGGTGATGTCCATGTGTGTGAATGTATGTGGAGGCCAGAGACTGATCGATGTTGGGTGTATTTCTGTCACTTTGCATTTTATTTTGAGACAAGATCTCTCACTAAACCTCAGCCTCACCAGCTGGGCTAGACTAGCGAGAATCATGGATTCTGCCTCCCCAGACCTGGTGTGCGTCACAATACCTGCTGTTTTATGTGTGTGCTGGGCACCCAAACTCCAGCCCTAATGTTTGTGCAGCAAAAACGTCACCCATTTTCCATGTTCCCTGTCTCTCTCAGCAGCTTCATGACCCCTGTTGAGTGCAGTTCGAAATGTGTGCTGGGTCGACATTTTGCTTATTTATTCATTTAGTCATTCATTCAACCAGTATTTGTATTTTTCCTCTGTGCCAGGCTCAGTGCCCACATGAGACTTCTGTTGGATGACTGTGGTTGGATGCTGTTCTGTATCACACGCCTCACACTCCTGCCGCACAGACAGCAAGGACGAATGGTGTCTGGCAGCACCCAGAACACATTTATGAGAGGCAGTCTTGCAGGAAACACTTCATCCTCACAGCCCGGCAGAAGCCAGGCTCTCTGTCCCTCCCCCAAAAACCTAGGTTCTCTGCACCCCCATCCCTGCCAAAATGCCTCTCACACCACATTTGTTTCAGACCAGGGCCTCTCCCTCAGACAGAGCCTGTATCAGCTATGCACTAATCTCCCCCTTCTTTTGTTTGATGTAGGGTCTCGCTCTAGCCCAGGCTGACCTGGAACTCACTCTGTGGTCTCAGGCTGGCCTTGAACTCATGACAATCCTCCTACCTCTGCCTCCTGAGTCCTGGGATGAAAGGTGTGTGCAATCATGCCCGGCTGCATTAATTCTTGAAAGAGCTTCCTAGTACACCCCTGGCTCCCATTACTAATCTGATTCATTTGTCCTTCACTCAACACACCGTACTTAAACCCTATAGTCCCAAGAGCCTCCGGTAGCTGAAATTGAAGCCAGCCAGCTTGCCTTTCCGAGTCCACCATGGGTTAGGCCCCAGTGAACACACTTGACTTCACTCCCTCACTTTAGCTGTCATTCCTGACATGCTTATTTCCTCACAGTGTGGAATTGGCTCTGAATGAACTTCCTCTCTCTTGGGATATCTTGTGATCTGCTTATGATACCCTTTTCTCTCCCCTCTGGATTGCTAGGCCTGTGGCATCATGCAACACTCACCCATGCCTCAAAGCCCCCCAGGACCCTCCCACTCCAAATTCATGCTCCTCTCTTGCTCAGCCAGTAATATGGCTCTAGAACAAAGACCTCAGTCACCTCTTAGATTCTCTTGCAGCCAAGCTTGGTCAGATGAGTAAGCCTCTTTATGAGGAAGTTTGTCCAATTTCTGGATGATCTTATTTATTTATTTATTTTGGTTTGGTTTTTCGAGGTAGGGTCTCGCTTTAGCCCAGGCTGACCTGGAATTCACTTTAGTCTCAGGCTGGCCTGGAACTCACAGTGATCCTCCTACCTCTGCCTCCCGAGTGCTCGGATCAAAGGTGTGCACCACCACACCTGGCTGAATCATTGTTTTTAAGGGAAGAGCAGGCTCATTCCTTCTTTTCTTCTGAGGCTGGAATGTGGACTGGATGTGAGCCGTTGGAACTATGTGGTTGCATTCGATACACTAAGACAGCAGACCACACATAGGGAAGGAGTCTTGCATTCCAACAGCAGTTGACACTTATGGATAGACAGGACAACGTTCTGGCTTGCCCACTCTTTGCGAAACTGAGTTTTTGTTATAGTGGTGTACCTACATCCCTCCTGAAAGAAGGCTCTCCATCACATAAAGTCTGGTGCGTATTTGTTTTTCCCTTGTTATTTCCTTATTCATTTTCTCTTACCAGCCAGGCCAGGAGGACAGGTAGCGTACACTGGACCTCTAGTATAGTCCTCTGTCTCAACAGTGCATTTTGGCACATTTGGGAGAACACTGAGCTAGAAGTCAGAAGACCTGAGGTCTGGCCTTCTCCATACTGAAGAGCTTGTCTCGAGATTATTCCCTGAACTTTCCGAGATTCACTTTTCTCACCTGCTTAATGGGAACACAGCTTGTTTCTCTGATGCAATAGGACCCATGAAAATGTTTTATAAACCACAGAGTCACAGAGAATGCTCAGACAATGGGATTGTCTTCTTTAGTGTCCGTGGTCGTACTGTGCACCATCGTAAATCAGTGATGATGGTATTCAGGTCAGTTTCTCCAGCGATGTCCATGGTTTGCTGTCCGCTAATTCCCATCGGTCACTGGACACATGACCTATCTATTGGTGGATTACTAATTACTCAAATGACTTTAGACCATTGCACTATAGGGATACTTTTTAACCATTGGAGATCTCAGCAGTATGAAACAAGTAGAGTTATCTTGACAAAATTTCCACTTCTTATTTATGATGGAAACTTCTGGAGAACCAGTGCTATGATGTGGAGGACCCTACATAGACATATGGATGACTGTGGACTGGAAAGTAAAGCATTTACAGGAAACACACACATCCGAATGTCTAATTACTATTTATTAAGTACTTTTCAACAAGCTCCTACGTTAGTTGTACCTATCCAAGGTTACGAGGAGTGGTCTGTCTTCCAGCCCTTCCACAGACGTTATCTATAGTGAACTGGGGTTTTAATGGCTTTTCACAACAATTAGAAATTTAATTAACATCTTTGCTTTGATCAGAGCTCTCTTTCTCATTACCTGTCTCTATGCCTGTTTCTGAGTCAAGAGCTATTTCTGGGTCTCCCTCTCCAGCTATAAAGTACTGTTTATGCTTAATTTAGTCCGACGCAGCTGTGAAGGCAGCCTCCGATGACTCCCCATTGACCACTGAATTAAATACAAACTCCATAGCCTGGCATTGGGCCTTTCCACAACCCGGCTCTGGGGCCACCCTTCTAACCAACCTCATTTCAACTCTGCTCATGCTTGAATTTCATGCATCTCTTATTCTCATTGGGCCCCTGTTTTCCTGCCTTGTGGTATTTCCTTCGCCTCCTGCCAGAACACCTGGGCCCATCTCCTGTCTCTTCCCCTGCCGACCACCTCCCCAACTCTGTCAGGAGATCCCCTTCTCACCCTACTCTATTCCTCGTTCCCAATCACCAGGATTGTATTTGGTATGAACTCTTGTAGGTTTGCATAGAAATTTACATCATTACAGTAACATGAAATGAATACAGACACTAAATGACAAAAAGATGGTCTCCAATTTGAAGGAACTACAGATAAACTATTGGAGACGAAGGGTGCCATATCAATCACACAGGAATCGGAGCAAATTAAGACTTTATTTCTTCCTCTTTTATAGTGTCCCATTTTAGGATTAAAATACATTTCTTCATTCAAATATGAGCAAGAAAGATGCATCCCCCAGTCTCATTTCCTGGCACTGTGGGCAGGCTCTGGATTCTCATAATGGTTACCTCAATTTCCATCTTATCTCCTTTTATCTTAGGAGAAACATAGTTATAAAAGCAGGACATGAATAGAAACTCCTGAAAAGGTAGAAAAGTATTGAAGAAAAATAAGAGTCATCCATAACTCCGTGTCATAGCGACAATCACTGTTAGCGTCTCATGAAGAGTCTCATCTTTTCCTGTGATTATGTGATGTCTGCCTTTTTCACGTAGTATGCTATCAGCATTTTCTCCTGTCATTACAGCGATCTTTGCAAATGTCATGCTGAACTAGGAAGGTACTAAGAACCACTTAACTGTCTTCCGCTTATTGATGGCTCAGGATTATTTCAGTGTGTAACATTATGAGTAATCCAATGAGGAACTTTCAGGCACGCAGTTCTTTATCTCAAGAACTAATTTCTTCTTTGGGAAAGAACTTGTAAAAAAGGAAATGATCGACCAAAGATGTGAACTTTAAAAATACTTGTTTGCTTTCCCAAAAGGATTCATCTGTACACAACTCTGCCTGGAGTGTGCAGGGAAACTTGTCTCAGCAGAAGTGAATCTTTGTCTACATGAGCATTGCAATTCTTTAGAAAATTTGCTGGCTTGAAAGGAGAAGAAAAAGTAGATTTCTATACTATTAATACCTCCTATTCTGTTGACACCCAAGCAGGAGATGAACCATCCCTAACTCATCATCTAGGGATCAAATAAAACCTTTAAGGAAGTGATGAGATGAGCGTGAGTACCTCCTCCTCAGCAAGTCAGATAACCTCTGAAAGGGTCATGAAGACAGACACCGAGGATTCCCAACACAGTCCAAAGTAGAAATTCAGAGACTCTTAAGAGCTCAACAGTAAAGCAGACTTAAAACACACCCAGCAAGACTCAGGGAACCTTGTGGAAGAGGGGGCAGAAAGAATGTAAGAGCCATGGTTGGGGGAGAATATTCAGAGACATTGCCACCCTCAACAATAACACACACACACACACACACACACACACACA
>PVHP010051145.1:0-11556 GCA_004024765.1 Zapus hudsonius | reverse complement strand
CACATCCCTCTCTTTTTCTTTGTCTTTTAAAAGATATTTTATTCATTTATTTGCAAGGAGACAGACAGAGAGCAGAGAGAGAAAAAGAGAGAGAAGGAGAGGGAGAAAGAGAGAAAACGGATGTGCAAGGAGACAGAGAGAGAGAGGAGAGAGAGAGAGAGAGAGAGAGGGGAGGGAGAGAGGGAATGGATGTGCCAGAGCCTCCCACCTCTGCAAATGAACCCCAAATGCATGCACCGCTTTTGCATCTGGCCTTACAAGGCTACTGGGAAATTGACCCCGGCTGTTGGCCTTTGCAAGCACCTTTAACGGCTGAGCCATCTCTCCAGGCCTCTTGTTTTCTCCTGCAGCAGAGCAGGCCTTCCTGAGGGTCCTGTGAGCCACACGTCTGAGACCAAACTCTGGGAAACCCCTTCTATGTTAGCCCATGACATTTAGTTGCCTCCGTTTCCCAAGTTCCTCTGTTTTCTGGATGCTTTGGTATTTGCTCATGTTGTGCAACTCCAGCCCCCCCACCCCCAAGTGGGATTAAAAAATATTAACCACCACCACAAACCCAACATTTCTTCCAATTCCCCAAAAGAGGCCTGTCCTTGGGCAAACCTTGTCCATCCCCTCCATGCTCCAGGCCTGGGGTGCCCTCTCCCATAGCTGCCTGGGAAGCTCAACAGGGGGACCCTTTCATACTGCAGGCCAGACCGACCAGCTTCCCTCCCCTCGATGCTTCCAGCCATTCTTGAAGTCTCCTTAGCCTTGTCCTTTTGTTCACTCGGTGGCTCATTAGTGAGCACCTGCCTGACTGGTCTGTTCCACGCATAGGAACAGGACCAAATTATTTTGTGACACACTGGTCAGAAACAGACGAAACAAACAAAGCTGCCCAAGAACCGGAAAAAACAAAACAACTTAAAGTGTAGGTATGGTGAAGAAAATAAAATGGGGTAATATACAGAGTGACAAGATGGAAGAAAGGTCAAGTGTCACAATCCCAGGGTAGGAGAGGGTGTGAGGAAAGAAAGGAGACTAGTGTGGCTCAGGAGAGTGGGGTTAGGTGAGGAGGGCATGGGAGCAGACACCAGTCACAACACATCCAGGTGGGAGTTTGCTTTTCTCCTCTTTGCAGCAGGGGAGTATTGTGAAAAGCACAGCCTTATAGGTTAATTGAGATATACTTTCCTGAGTTGGCTAGATTCTATTGTTGGTAACTTTTTGTAAATCACTTGTAAAGTGAGTTTTTCTTTGGTGTCCTAAGATATTGGTTCCCTATGTAATTAACCCTGAAATCCCAGTTCCAGTCATGGACTCCCCTTCACTGAGTGGATTTCTTGGCCGGATTGTCAGCTGTCTTCCTGGCAAGAGATGCGCCACCCCAGACCTACCTTGGAGGATCCACATGGAACCCCACAGGCAGTGATGGGGCAAGAGACCTATAACCACAGCCGATCGATCAACCCAGGATGAACCAGCGAAACAGACACCAATGATTTAAAACAACCTCAAGCAGAAGCACAAAGGCTCCTAAGACCTCAACAAAAAAGCAGCCTTAATACTCACCCACCATGACCCAGGGAACTGAGCGGAAGAGGGGGCGGAAAGATTGTAAGAGCCATGGTGGGGGAGAATATCCAGAGACATTGCCCACTTCAGTAACAACATGCTAAGGGGGGGTGGAACCGGGTTGACTCCTAGGCTATTCACAATCCCCTACCCCATGGACTGATCCAGACTACCTACGGAGGAGGATATCCAACTGACTGGGAACAAGGAAGAGGGAAATAGGGGAACTGGAGAGATCAACACATTATTCCCTTATTAAGTGTATCTAAATATCAATTAAAAAAAAAAGCACAGCCCTGGCTGGTGTGAAGGCAGATGGTAGAGACCATGCACGGAGTGAGAATGATTAAGAGGCTATAATAAAGCCCAGGTAGTATCAATGTTGGCTTGGATGATGGGGAGAATAAAGAGGAAGAGAAATAAATATTGAAGACGAATCTTAGAAGCAGCCACAGTGGAGTAGAAAAAGCTCTAAGAAATCCTAGGATTGAGTACTGAGCCCATCACTCACTGGCTGTAAGTAGTGGCCTGACGTTTAGTCCTATCATCTCTAAGATAAAGATGATGATGACTGTTCCTAGATTCTGAGGGGGGAGGGGAAGTAAAGAAAGTGGCTGTGTCCAGCACGGTGCCTGTGGGTCACACTGCTTGGGCGAACGAAGGTAGGGCTGAGTGTACTCTGAGGAGGTAGCTTAGCATTTCCTTGACCCAATTCTGTCTTAGAAAGACGAAGAGGAATGATTCGCACCCAGTCTTCCAGGCACAAGCCCACCCTCAAGATCAGCTCTGTCAACAGAGAAGGCTGTAGCTGGCGGCCTTTCAAAGCCAGGAAGTGGGTGGCAGGTAGAAGCTGGCAGGACCTGGTGCTGGCAGGAGGGAATGTCATGAGAGGCAGTGGTGACTGGGCAGGGCAGGAGGGCCCCTCCTGGGGGCTGAACTGGGACCAGCTGGTATTGGTGGCCTGGACATCTCTGCTTTGGTGGATGAGGCGAGGAAGACGAGAAATCGTTAGAAGAATGGATGTTTCCAGAAGCTCTCAGCAGGTCTGGATGTTGACCTTCTGTGGGTGGAGCAGGTCAGTTTCCAGTCCTTTCCATGAAGGTTCTGAGCAGAGGTTCCAACCCTGGAAATCCCCTGTGCTATCCTGGCATGTTGCCCAGTCTGTCCTGCTGCCTATGGGAGCTGGTGGCCTGGGACAGGGTGCACACATGGACTTTTATTAGGACATGAATCAAAGGTCAGTGGAACACAAACAAATTCTCTAGCTCTCTGAGGTGCGGACTCTGAAATTTCAGGTGACAGAGGGAAGTCGGGGGTGCTGACGTCAACAGAGCACCTATAGTATGCTGGCAAGTGTGCCAAGCAGCCCACGTGCTTATGACTTGCTGGTGAAGCAAATATTGTCTTCATTTAAAACATTTTTTTAAAGATATGATCTTCTATGCAGCTCAGGCTGGCTTAAGTCATGCTTCTCCCAACTCGCCTCTAGATTGTTAGGATTTCAGGTATGCAACTTCATGTGGCCCTTCCTTCCTTCTTTCCTCTCTTCCTTCCTTTCTCCCTCTTTCCCTTCCTTCCTTCCTCCTTCCCTCCCTTCCTCCCTTCTTCCCTCCCTTCCTTCTTCCCTCCTTCCCTTCCTCCCTCTTTTCCTTCCTCCCTCCCTTCTTCCCTCCTTCCCTTCCTCCCTCTTTTCCTCCATCCCTTCCTTCCTCCCTCCTTCCCTTCCTTCCTTCCTTTCTTCCTCCCTCCCTTCCTTTCTTCATTCCTTCCTTCTGTTCTATTTTCTTTCTCATTTCTTCTTTCTTTTTAATATTTTTAAAAAAATATTATTTATCTGCAGAGATAGATAGAGAGAAGAGAGACAGGCAGAGAGAATGGTGCACCAGGGAAATGAACTCCAGATGCATGTGCCACTTTGTGCATCTGGCTTTATATGGTACTGGGGAAATCAAACCCTGGTAATTAGACTTTGCAGGCAAGCTTCTTAATGGCTGAGCCATCTCTCTGGCCCCTTTCTTTTTTATTTCTTTCTCTCCTTCCTACTAGGGCACTGAAACTCTGAGCAAGGCAAGCATTTTGTCCCCTATGTGTTGTGTGGAGGCCTGATTCTGCCCAGCTCCAGGGCTCCTGCTTCTCTTCAAGTGACGGAAGAGCTCATGTGGTGTCAGACCCTTCACAAGCTGGGCCTGGGAACATGATGCTGAAAAGACCCCACAGCCACATGCTGCGTGGCAGGCACTCTGCAGCTTTCCTGACGGTTCTTAGTGGGATGTTTACTCCTCTCTGAAAGATGACCATTGCAGGCCTAATAGAATCTTAATTGGAAGAGAAATTTTAAACTGGGGTCTGAGAATGTAGCTCAGTCAGTAGGTAGAATGCCTGCCTAGCATGCACAAAGCCCTGAGTTTGACCACCGGCACTGTATAAACCAAGTGCAGTGGGGGTATATACCAACAATTCTAGCATTTAGGAGGTGGAGGTAGGAGGATCAGAAGTTCAAGGTCATTTTCATCAAGTTCAAATCCTGCCTGGCATACATGAGACCCTGTTTCAAGATGCAAAACATCCCAGAACTGAAAAAACAAAAACAAACAAACAAAAAAAAAAACAAATAAAAAAGCCTACTTAGGCACCGGAGATGGAGATGGCTCATCAGGTACAAAACACTTTCTCCATAAGAATGAGAGCCCGAGTCTGATCCTCAGCATACATGTAAAAATCCAGGCATGGCCAGGAATGCCTGTAACCCCAGCATTGGGAGGCGGAGACAAGATTACTGAGGCTCCCTGGCCACCAGTTTAATTGAAAAATAGGATGTTCCAGGTTCAACGAGAGACAAATGATAGAAGAGGAAGCCTCTCTTTGCACACACAAGTGCATATACTCCCCCCCCACTAGATAGTATATTCCCCGCCCCCAAGCAAAATTACGAAACCAAACTATGTTAACCGACTTTCTAGTTACAATGCGTGGGGCAAGTCATATAACGTATCTGGGCCTCAGTTTCATTGTACAATGGGGTTCAAAAATGCTTTTCCTGCAGGATTATTGAAGGATTGGGAATATTACAGTAAGTTGAATAAGCGTATAATGATCACCACTAACATATATTGCATAACTAAGTCATCTTTCTCTGGGGTTTGTTGGGGAGATGGGTAGCTTTCTGCTGAGGCGCACCTGTTCCACAGAGGTTGCAGAGCACTGTCTGCTCCTCTCCAGACTCCTGGGAAAGTCGAGTCCCTGCAGACCATTGGGCTCTTGCCCATGGTGCTCCAGGCTCAGACACTGGTAACATCCTTTGCTTTTCAGCTGCCAGGCCTGCCCCCTTCCTGGGATGGCCTTGTGCTGAGGGGCTGGCCCTGCGCCCTGCTCCTCTGCCAGCTGGGCCAGCAGCAGTTTGGACAAGCTCGAAGGCCCAGCAGGGGCCTCTGTGAGCGGCAGCCTCCCCAGCCCTCTGTTAGCACCAGGCCATCTGGTGCCTCTGTCCCCTTTTGTGTGTCTGAGGGTGGAGGGGAGGCGGTGAAGCAAAAGGGGAGGGGACAGAGGATGCCTTCGCCAGCTTTCTTTCCACTAAGAAAGGAGGAGCTTGAGGGGAGCCAAGCTGGGGAAGGGCCAGTGCGGATCAGGACTGTTGAGGGATGGAGGGACAGGGCAGGATGGGGTGCGAGGAGGGTTGCTCTCTAGGGGCTGGGTAGAGGCTGGAAAGGGAAGACAGGGCCAGAGGGAGAAAGCTATACAGAAAGTACTGCAGTGGGGAGAGAGTATTGTGCTGCAGGAATGCAAGTCCTCAGAAAAGTGTGAAGTGGAGGAGCATGGGAAAGTGTTAGAAGTTTCCAAGGGCACCCTTTGTGCTCTAGGAAAGAAGAAGTGAGAGAGTGTGGTTGGGGAAGGTTCTCCAGGCCTAGGGGAAGGGAGGTGGTTGAGACTCGGGGGTGTTCTGCTCACAGCACTGGGTCCTGCCTACAGCTCAGGTTGAGTCCCAGTTACCACTGTCACTGGCTTCAGACCTTGAGAGGGAGTGTGATGGTCTGGGGCTGGGGAGAGAAAGTCATCTTGACAAACACCCATCCCCTTGGGTGTTGCTCACTTGGCGAGTGAAACCGTGTTCCCAGGACATGGCGGAAGGAAATGTCACCTTGGAGACTTTACAGCAGCATGACACAGAGATGATGATGGCAAGAATGTTGCTTGTCAGACTCCGGATCCCCTTCTGCAGTCAGGGGACATCCTTAGGGACTCAACAGATGGGCCCTTGCTGTGGACCATGCACATTGACCTTGGGTGAGCCTTCCTCTGAAGACACTGGTCTTACTGCCCTCTCTGGATTAAGGCCTCTCCCCTCCTGGGTTTTCTAGGTAGTTTTTAGGCCCCAGCTCTTGACTGCACCTGTATGAGGTGTGGCGTGCTCTCTTGTTGTCCCCGAACCTGCCCTGTCTTCCTGTGCTATCTGGAAAGTGGGAGTCATCACCTTTGCTGTCCTTGAGGCTGGGATCCGCTAAACTCTGCTAACTGTGACTGCAGGAGAACACATCAATCAGGCTGCGACAGAGTGAGGTGTCACTGAGTTACCACATGGAGGTCTGCTTAGTGTCAACCAAGTTCTGGGCTTCTTTTTTTCCTCTCACCGTTAGTCACTTGAAGAGCATGGATTGATAGCTCTGAGAATTATTTTGCAGTTACAGTGGTGCTGGTGGGGGTGCCCCAACCTGCTTTCAAAATGGGTGTGTGTGTCATGGTTTAGTCCTGCTGGGTTTTGGAGGGGAGCTTCCCATAGGGAGTGGGGCAGATCACAGATGAGTGCTCACTGCCACAGAGGCTCCACCTTGAGGAAGGTCAGGCTGTGGTCCAGAAACTCTCCAAGGTTACCAGATGCAGCCATTGGACAGCGGAAGATGAGCAGGACTCCACAGGAGATGTCCATTCACGTGGACCTGCAGACGGACTCACAGCAGGCTCAGCTGAGACACCTGAAGTAGGTATAGAGGTGACTTTCATCAACTGTTATTTATTGAGCACTTATGGCATGCTGGGCATTGTACTACATACAGATGGTCACAATTCGCTCTCACAGCAACCCTGAAAAGCACGACTGAGGAAAACACAGCCTAGAGAGGCTAACGCACTTTTCTGCCATCACACAGCCAGGAAAGGGCAAAGCCACTGTTTAAACTGTGATGACAACAAAATCTGGGTGCTCTTCAGTGAGCTGGGGGTTGGGGTGCTGTCAGGGAGGAGTCAAAAATGGCTACAAGAAGAATAAGCAAGACTTTGACATTGGAAAGCTGACATTTCTTCCATGTGCGTGCCACAGCATGCTGTGGAGGTCAGAGGACAGCTTCAATAATGCAGTCTCCTTTTTCTAGTGGGGGGGGCACTCAACCAAAGGCTGATGGGAGGAAAGTTTTTTATTTTGGCTTATAGTCTTGGGGGGAAGCTCCATGATTTAGGAGAAAACGTGGCATGAGCAGAGGCTGGACATTACTTCTGCCACAGCAGGTGGAAAACTGCAGCAGCAGAGTAACACTGGCAAACAAGGGGCTGCTAAACCTCAAGGTCACCCCAGTGACACACCTCCTCAGTAAGCCTCCACCTCCAAAGTTGCCATCAGCTGAGGACCAAGCATTCAAATCACAGGAGTTTATGGGGGACCTCTGATTTGAACCACCACATTCAGGTCTTAGTCTTCACCTTCTACCTTGTTTGAGGTGGGGTCTCACTGCTGTTTGCCAGGAGAGCTGGCCCAGCTGAGTTTCTGGGTGATTATCCTGTCCCTATCCCCTTTCTGGCCCTAGGTGGGCTGGGACTACAGATGCTCACAACACAGTGTCGTGCTGTATGTGCGTTCTGGAGAGCCACAGTCCTGTCTGCATGCTTGCTTGTCAAGCGCTCTATCCACCAAGCCCAGCGTTTCTTCTAAATGGGGAATATAGCAGATACAAATGCCTAGGGCCCATTTGGGGATCTGGGCAGAACACAGAAGATGGAGAGAGGTGTAGGACCCCAGACCATTGAGGCAAGCTTGGGTCATTTTGTGGCATCTTAATGCCACGGTGGGAGGTATATTTCCTTTAGTAAGGGTAGGGTCCAATGAACTCATGGACCAAGGGAAACATAGGGTCACAGCTGTCCTGGCAGTGGCTGGGGAGGGGGATGACTAAAGGGAAGAGAGAATGGCAGGGCCAAGCAAGAGGCTACTGTGGTGAGTAGGGTTGATGATGGCGAGGGGTGTGAGGAGGGGACATTGTGGGCTGGGCCTGAGTGGGTGAGAGTGGAAGGAATCAGAAGTGACTAATGTTGTCTGGGAAGATGGTAGAGTTTATTTATAAAAATGGAGAAGTTACTGGAAGGAGAGGAATAGGAAGGAGATGGGGACTGGAAGGGCCAGTTGCTGGCTGGTCATCTAGGTGGACCCTCTGACCATCAATCCCAAGTCCTCATCATGCAGGTGTTTGGCATTCTCTCTGGCCTCAAGGTGTTAAGCTCACCATTTGGTATGTTGGCTTCCATTTATGCCTTCCAGTAACCCCAGAACTTGGGTGCTTTGGGAGCTGGGGGGACCCAGTCATTAACTGGTACTGAGGGATAGCTACACAGTTCCTGCCCGTCAGGCCCTAACTAAATAGGCCTGCCTTGTGGGTCCCTCAGACCTTCAGGGAAGCTACAGGTACAGAATTTCCTTAGAGGGTGTGTCCTTCACTCAGACCCAGCCAGGTCTACTCTTTTTTTCCCCCAGGGAAGACACCCTCATCCTTCACAGTCCTTCCTGGACATCAGTGGCAGGGGTCCAGAGCTTATCCACAGGGGCCAGAGAGGTCCAGGAAGAGGAGGAGACTTATCCTTCCCCAGGGAAGGGAGTAGTCCTGCCTACTGATGACTACTGGTTTCTAAAACCAATTCTTCACCCCCTTCTCATGTTTTCTACACAGGGACAGATACTGTTTGCATCTACACGCCTTTAATCCAAGCACTCGGGAGGCAGAGGTAGGAGGATCACCATGAGTTCAAGGCCACCCTGAGACTACATAGTGAATTCCAGGTCAGCCTGGACTAGAGCGAAACCCTACCTTGAAAAACCGAAAAAAAAAAAAAATCCTCCTACCCCTGGCAGGCTAAGGGCTGAGACAAAGTACAGGAAAGTAAACACACAGACAGAAGAGGAGGGGCCTTGGCCCAGGTTTAGGGAACTTCAGGCATCTTCCCAGAGGAAGTGGTGTCTCATTTGTGAGGGGAGGTAAGTTGCAAACTGACCAAGAAAGGGAAGGTGGCTCTGTTGTGGAGCAGTAGGAACAAAGGCCTGGAGGAGAGGGTGCCCACTCCCATGGGATCTTGTCCCCCCCCCCCCATTCAGGGTAGGGTTTGCTTCCTCCTTTCTCTGGAAAACACCCTCAACAGTGATTCCAAATCCAATCAAGTTGACAATGAAGGTTGGCCACCACACCTTCTTCACCATCTCACTTCCTGTGGTCCTTCACAAAGCTCCTCAATTAAGATCCTGGCTTGGGTCCAGCGTTCCCTGTGCCCCTGGCCTGCCCTGTGTCCCAAAACACATTCAGAGAATGATGACAAGGATACCCCACCACATTAAGAGTTTGCTAAGCCCAGGTCTCCTGGCCCCAACACAAAGTAGGCACCCAGTGGCTCCCTGAGGAACTCAGTGTTAACAATAGGCTGTACCTTGCTCTAAGTTACTTCATATTGTGTAAAACAATGGTTCATCAGACTTGCCTTGCCCTGAGCGACTCCATCTTGTAAGAAGCTTTAGACTCCATTTTGGGAGTGGAGGATGACTCTACACCTAGGTAGACAGGTGAGTGGCACAGACTGATAAATGATTTATTCTTGGGAGTAGAAAGAATACCACCCTATACATTCACTAGGGTGAATTGGAACTTATAAGGACTCATGGGCTTATTAAAATCATCTAAGAAAAACCAGACCCAAGAACTTATTGGACACCCAAGACCAAGGAAAGGGTGTTATCTCCCTTTCTAGGACACTTAGAGATGGTTATGGCTCCCACTGACCTGTCATCTGACCATCTAGTGTGTGCTTGAAGAAACTCTTGACCGTTCCAGGGGCTTCAGCTCAGCTCGGAGACCAAGGTTAATGGGGCCTGTTCAGTTGCTTTCTGCCGGTTCACCTGTTTACCTGTCCATCTGCTTTCTGGACCTAGTCCTGCTCCTCACTTACTCCCTCCTGCAGCTTAGTCTGACCCTGCAGCCTGACTCCAGAGCCAGCAACACAGTTCCTGTAGCATCTCCTGCAGCAGCATTTGGTTGCATTTCTACTGGATTCCTAGCTCTGGCCTTGAAGCCCTTTGTCTCGTTAGCCCTTTGTAGTCATTCTGTCACCTACATATATGCATATAGATATATAGATATCTTTACCATGTGATGCTCATTATGTGATTTGGGAGTTAACATTCGTCATTAAGATTGGAATGAAGAACCTGTCAATCACGGCTCTCAAGGAAAGCAGAAGTATCTGGCAAACTGCTCCCATTGAAACCTTGACAATTGATTTGCTACAAACAATGTATTGACATTGTGAAAAGACTCAAGTGTGTTTGTCTATGTTTCCTTATGACCGTTAACGATAAGTTCACGAACAGCGTGGACATGAAGGTATGGCAAGGGCGTTACTATATATGGACATGAGATTTGGGCTGCTATCCTTATTTTAAAATGAGGAAATTGTGGTTTCCCAGGAGACAGGAGACTTGTCAAGGAACCCTCTCCACATGACAGGGACTCTTATTTAGGCTACAGGCTGGAGAATGCTGCCTCAGGTTGTCTTCTGCTTTGTGGTGACAGTGCGGCACTTTCATGGGGGTGGCTGTAGGAAATGGAAGGCTGCTGTCTTTCCTGTGTCGCCCATCCCAAATCCTTGGGTTCTGTTTTCTTTGATTTCCAGGGTTTAGTAGGTGTTGTGTCTTTGGTTTGCAGTAGTAACTTCTCCAGAGGCCCCCTGACGTTTTCAGAATCTGCAGTGGGATCCATGCATTAAATTGCCACCACTGCCAGGAGCCTTAGTATTCTGGCTAAGGGTCTGGGGATGGGCATGCCCTGCAAGAGGGGTCAGCCAGGGACAGAAAGGGGGGGGGCAAAACTGCTAGTGGTGTGTTTCTGCCTGTGCATCCCTGCATGTCCCTATTTGTGAGGCCAAGGATGAGAGAGACAAGCCTGGGCATGTCTGGTGTGGTCAGCTGGCGAGGAGCCCACATGCGTGAAGACTGAGCAAATCTTTGGGAAGAGTAACTGCCTTCCACAGCAAGTGATCTGGGCCAGAGCAGGCTGGATACTGCTTAGGAGGTGGTGGCAGTGGTGGGCGGAACTTACAAACACTCATGAGAAGCCTGGACTTGTGCTGAAGGCCTTTATATGTCTTAGGCTTTTTAAATCCTAGAATATAGCAGAAGGTGAGATTTTACATTTTGTAGACAGAGAAACCAAAGCTTATGCCACTAGCCCTCTCTGGAGTCCCTATCTGTCTGAGCTCCTGACCACTGTCCTCTCTGGGGACCTCAAGAAATACTGACTGGGTTGAGTTTGGCAGAGGTGACTCAGAACCAGCCAAGTGTGGCTTTCTATTGTCCTTGCTCTGCCTGGCAGGGCCTGGGGAGTCTTGGGTAACATTCAAGCCTTTAAATTGTGTTCACTTTGGGCTTCAAGATGATATTTCTTTGGCTTTTTTTCATAAATAGGTCTGGTTTTCTCTAAAAGACCCCTCTAAAATACTTCCTGGTTCCTTTTTCTGGACCATTCTTTTACATGTTGCCATAAAAACAGCTTTAATCCTTCTTGGCTAAACTTCAGGATCAAATAAATCCTAGAGTGAAAGAGTTGGCCACAGCTGAACCCAAGTTAGCCCCAGAGACGTAGATTTGGAAGAAAACTGTGACAGTGAGATGTGCAGACGGAACTGGCCCCTTTCCCAGTCAGGCAGAGCAGACTGATGTGTGTGCTGTGTCCAAGTATTGATTATAGGTCACTAGGTAGA
>PVHP010051144.1:0-11554 GCA_004024765.1 Zapus hudsonius | reverse complement strand
AAATGGAAGTAACTTCAGTTATCTGGTCTTCGACAAGGGGGCCAACAATGTATGCTGGGCCAAAGATAGCATCTTCAACAAATGGTGCTGGAGGAATTGGATAAACATGTGTAAAAAAAATGAAAATACACCCACTCCTTTCACCTTGTTCAAAAATCAACTCCAAATGGATCAGAGACCTTAATATAAATCCGGTAACCATGAACACCCTGGAAGAAAAAATAGGAGGAACTCTACAAAAATAGGAGTTGGAAAAAATTTCCTGAGCAAATCTCCAGCAGCCCAGGAAATATAACAAACAGTTAACCAATGGGACCTGATCAGGCTCAGAAGCTTCTGTACAGACAAACCAACCATACTCAGAGCCAATAGACCCCCTTCAAACTGGGAAATGAATTTTGCCAGCTTCCACTCAGACAGAAGCTTAATTTCCAAAACCCACAGAGAAATAAAAAAAATTAATGACAAAAACCCAAAATGCCCCCTCACAAAACGGGGTATTGATCTCAACAGAGAATTCACGGAGGAGGAAACACAAATGGCCTTGACTCATTTAAGAAAATGCTCAGCATCCTTAACCATCAGGGAAATGCAAATCAAAATGATGATGAGATATCATATTACCCCTGTCAGAATGGCAATCATAAAGAAAAACAACAATAATCGTTGCTGGCGAGGATGCGGGGAAAAAGAAACCCTCATTCACTGCTGGTGGGATTGCAAACTTGTTCAACTGTTATGAAAAGCAGTGTGGAGACTCCTAGACAGAATGGACATAGAACTACCAATGGACCCAGCTATCCCTCTACTAGGCATCTACCTGCAAGATGCCACATCTTTATGCAGAAAATTTTGTACAACTATATTTATAGCAGCTCAATTCATAATAGCCAAGAATTGGAATCAACCCAAATGCCCATCCATGGAGGAATGGACAACGATATGTGGTATATTTACATGATGGAATTATACTCAGCTGAAAGGAAAAATGACACATCAAAATTTAGGAAAAAATGGTCTGACTTCAAGCAGATCTTACTAAGCGAACACTCAAAAGAACAGAGAATTGAACGCCGCATACTCTCCCTCATATGCGGTCTTTAACCAGGATAACCGTTTTCTTTATGCAGAGTAGTAGAAAGAACTGAGAGTTTATGAATGTAGGGTAAGGGATGGGAGGAGGGGAATGGCTCAAACATGAGGCCAAACCAAATTAGGTGCAAAAACATAAAATTCTCAGGAGCCTACTGTAACCTATAGAGTAAGTAGTGGGCGTCAACTGGTAAGAGGGGCCATGTGTAGTAAGGGAGAATGTCTAAGTCTGTGAACAATTGAGCAGTCTGACACCCCCAGGTCCCGGCCACTGGTTCCTTCCCTCACTGAGCTGTTGACCAAAGTGATCCATGAGGTTACAAAAACCAAGACAGAATTCTGTCAAGTCTTTTGAAAGCCCTCACCAGGCCTGAGGCAAAACCCTGTTGCTGAAGAAACCACAGAACACCATCGTTCAGCATCGAGAGATTCTTCGAGGTCTGGAATGGTAACCAGCCCCCATATGGCAGTTAGTGCAGTGCTGGAAGACACTATAGAAGCAGCCAGGGAAAGTTGAACGACAGCTGGTGTAAACAGCATGAAACACAGTCTGCGGCCATGAGTAGGCTGACCATACCTCCTACTAGGAGAGAAAAGCAAACCAAGAAAGGAGCACTTATGCAATAGAGGAGCCTGGGCCTGGGGGAGACAATCAACAGGTATTAAATTCGGCCAAGTATTCCCCTCAGTGAGGGGGAAACCTTGATTGGAACCGGGGATTCAGGGCGATATGCACCGGATCCCATACTCTTGGGCTCCCAAGAAAAGATGCACTATGCTAGTGACTGCTAGGGAGGCTTTTGAAAATAGAAGCTAAGTAATCCAGATTGTTATATATGTGTTAACCTATACTGACCTCATTCTCCATTAACCCTACCAACCGACCACAGGCAGAAAGCTGAGACCCTGGCATGAGATGAGCCACCACAGTCATACGGTGGAGGATCAATATGGAACCCCACAGAGAATGACTGGATGAACAAGGGACCCACAGCCATAGCCATTCAATCAACACAGGATAAGCCAGTGAGACAGAAACCAATGAATCTCAACACAAAAACCCCTAAGCTCACAACACCAAAGCAGCCTCAATACTCACCCACCACGACTCAGGGAACTGAGCGGAAGAGGGGGCGGAAAGATTGTGAGAGCCGTGGTGGGGGAGAATATCAGAGACTTGGCAACCCTCAATAACAACACACTTGGGTCATGAGAACCCGGCTGAAGACTGGGCTATCCATGGTCCCCTACCACAAAGACTGATACAGATGGGTTATGGAGGAGGATATCCAGCTGACTGGGGAGGGGGAGGCGGGCAATGAGGAATTGGGGATAACAACTCATGGTTGGCCCACTAAACAATGTAATTCATTATGGACAATAAAGAAAAAAAATAACAACCAGAAATATCTTGGATGTACTCCTCAGTCCTTATAGTTAAAGCATAGCATGGAGACAGGTATCAGAGAAGCATAAGTATGATCACAATCATTCTCTTCTGTGCTAAACAGCTGGAATCAAATCAGAAGAAATAGCCCTTTAAGAAAGAGACATGCACCCAACAAATGTGAAGCATAATTCAGTTGATCTTTTTAGCTAGTTTTCTATTTTAAATTATCTGCTAAAGAGTGAAAGCTGTAATGTAGAATATAATTGATTGTGCAAACTGGCTATTCATTTGGGTTCCTTGGATTTTCCAAGCTAATAAATAGTACTGTTGATATCAATTCAAAATTGAAACTACTTAACATTTATAAAGCATCCTACAATTTGAACTTTACACCAGATTTGCTTTGAAAAACAGCTAAATTTTCTTGTGACTATCTTTTAATATGAATTTAACAAAAATGTATGACTCAAACTCTGATCACCCAAGTAATTTATACCTTAAAAAATGCTAACCTCTAACCAATCAGTAATGTATAGGAACTAACTTCCAATCCTAACCTCTCTCAATAAGTGGTAAAAGCTTTTCAAAATTAGTGACTGTTTTTAAATGTTATTTGTTAACATGCAATTTACACAAGAATCATAATAAAGTTAACTTGTAAATGCCTTATCAGCATGATCCTCCTCTTTTAAGACAATGCAGTAAAAAGACTTGCATTATTTTTTCAGAGACATATTTTGATTCTGTGTTTACCAAACACTTCCTACCCTTCCTAAGAAATGAAAAACTTCCCAATCAATAAAAGATTTTTCTGACTTGCATATTATGTATACTAATGACTTATAAGCAAATTTTCCATATAACCTAGATATAATTCCACTAATTGAGACTAATAAGGAAAATATACTAATGGTATAATCAGCTACTTGAAAAACTTGTCTATTTCTCTACTTATTCCATACAAACTTCGTAGAGATTCTGTTGGAATTTCCTCTATATAGAAATCAAATTTCTGAATGGGTGATTATTTGAGCTGATAAAATCAACTCCAATGATCACCATTTTAGTGTCCTTTGGCAACAGATTATCAAAAGTATTTCCATCCCTTTTCCAGACTCAAAGAAGCAAATTATTTTTGATAAACTCTAGTATTTATTAAATTATAAATTTTTTAACCAAAAAGAAAAATGCAGACTAACAGACTTCAGATTACAAGGACTAGGCAGCAGAGCCTATGGGAAGGAACGCTGTGAAGTGTTACAAACATTCTGAACACACATTATTAGATGTTCTCTTTACATCTCCATTTCAATAACTTTACTAACAGATAGTTGTTATTCATCTATTTTTAAACCCCAAATTTACATGTATTTCCACATTGAACTTCCTACTTGTGATGTCAAATGCCTCACAGGTGTCAAGTTTTAGTAATGACTTTATGCCAATCCATGCAGAAAAATAAGATAATGCGAGAGTTAGACAAGGACCATTAATGCACAGATAGTACACACACTGGGTAAAAGAACTAAAGTTTTTTTTTAAAATGATAGACATCAAGAAAACTCAGTTTTTACTGAACAGCTCTCACTATTAACACCCAAGTTCCTTACATTAAATAGTTTCTCAACAGATTTAGACATTTTAATTTCAGGTTTGTCCTTCCCATGCCCTTCCCACCCCAACTCCCAAAATGCACTACTGGGGATGAGTATTTTATGTGGGCAGAAATTTACAGGTATCCTATCAATCTTGAGTGCTGAGCTGAAGATGTTCATTTAAACTTCAGTTACTGTGCACTGTCCATCAGGCCTTCTGGATCTCAAACTCACCATTCTGCCTCCGGCTACTGATTGGTCTGACCCATCTACCACTGTCTGGTTTGTGCTGGGAACCAAGAGTCTCTGTTGGGTCAAGGAGTGCTGTGCAGCAACAGCAGGTACATCCTCACTATCAGTGCTAGCATCAGATTCGATTTCTTCAGTGGAAGCGTCTGGTACCCTGCCTGAAGATGGTGACTCATGATCCTCTTCTTCCCCCCTATGACTCCTTTCAGCTCTGTTGTCTCCACTTAGTTGTAAATGAGCAAAGGAGTCTTCCAGAGAAGGGCCTGCATCAGGGGATGGTGTGGCAGGGCTGGTTAGCTGACCATCCACTGACGTTAGGGGTCTTATTGAAGAAGACACCAAGGGCTGAACAGAAGCTCCACTCTGTGCTGATCTGCTGTCCAAGCCGTCTGCAGAGCTCTCGCGCACTAGGTTTACAGTATTCGTGTCACAGTCCAGCCTAAGTCCAGCTACTCCTTTCTTTGGTATATCTATTATATCGCGTTTAATCTTCCTGCGACGCCCATGTTCATTCCTCCTATATTGAACCATGTTTTCAAGGTCAGCAACATACAGAAAACCAGCAATTAACATTTCAGTGTTCTTTTTACCTTTGGAAAAAGCATCTTCTAGCTCTCTGCTAGTACGCTCATCGTACTGCCACCACCCATTTCTTCCTTCATAATACCACACATATTCACCATTCCCTCTACTCGCTGCCTTTAGTTCTTCCGGTGACAACAAGGTTGGCTTGTCAAGAAAATCCTCAGGAATTTCTTGTCGACAAAGGGCACATCGCTTTCCCAGCCATGATGCTCCCTTTACACACAGATAGCAGAAAACATGCTTACAGGGCAGACTGACTGGGTGAACACATGTCTGCAGACAAATGGCACATTCAGGAACAGTTAGAGAAGGTGCGCTATTAGAACAGGATTCGTTTGCTTTCCTGTTGGTAGGGAACATGTTTATGGAGTGATCAATTTCACCACAGCCAGCCTTCCTAAGAAAATGAGAAAAAAACATAATCCTGAAGTTATGTTCAAACTTTTCTAAAATCTTAATTCATTAATTCAGAAAATACTTAGTAAGCTCCTATTACAAGCAAACAACATAGTATACAATGAAATGGAAAAAATAATGATTAGTAAGGTCAAGGCCACCACAGTGAGAACCCGTCTCAAAAACACAACCCTCCCTCCCTTAAAATAACAGTCTAGGGAAAAAAATGAAGGAAGGGGATAAGGCAAGAAAAAAGTAAGGGGGAAAAGACCCAATTTATGTAGAAAATGTTTTTGATCTGTATTTTTATCTCAACAGATTTTACTTGAAGGAGCCAATGAAGGGCACCAAAAATAAAAACAAAGTATGATTTTAAATATAGCAAACCTACTCACACATAGATTTTTTAAAGATATAATTAAATGTGAACATTTAAAGATGTGCAATATATTCTAGACTGAAAGAGTAGAAAACAAAATAAAATAATTCATATTACAACTGCTGTAATAGTCTATGGATTCTGCCATATATTGATATACTTTTGGTACTTTTTTTTTTATTTTTTCTTCCTTCTTTTTTTTTAAATCCTTTCCTTTTTTTTTTATATTTTATTTATTCATTTTCAATCAGAGAGATACAGAGAGAGAGAGAGAGAGAGAGAGAGAGAGAGAGAGCGCGAACCAAGGCCACCACCTTGTGGGCCTGGCTTATGTGGATCCTGGGGAATTGAACTCGGGGCCTTAGGCACTGGAGGCAAGAGCCTCAACCGCTGAGCCATCTCTCCAGCCCTACTTTTGGTACTTAACCAGGAGAAGTTTAGATGAAAGCTTCTATGCTACATTCCTCTATTTATACACATTAATCACACTGGTTTTGTAAGATCTGACCACTTCCTTTCTGTGAAACATTCTTCCAATGTTACTTTTTCTAAAACATAAGCTTTTTCATTGCATTCTGTTGAAAAGATGTCTACACTCATACCTTCAATTATCACCTATATGTAACTGATGCAAACTGCTATCACAAATTCAGCCCTCTCCAGCCATTAGCCTGTATTTCTACTTAGCTTATTTAGATCTAGATCTTTCTTCTTACACACTACTGTAGCCCCCAGATGACAGTTATGGCTTGAATGTACAATGTCCTTCATAGGTTCATATATCTGAACCACTGGTCCCCAGCTGTTTGGGAAGGTTATGGAACCTTTAGGAGGTGGAACCTTACTGGAGGAACTGGGTGACTTGAGGTTTTATGGCCCAGCTCCATTTTCTGTGCACCCTCTCTCCTTGCTATAGATGCAATGTGACCAACTTCCCTAACACAATGGAATGGACCCTCTGGAACTACTGTAAGCCGAAATAAACCCTTTCTCCCTGAAGCTGCCAGGTATGTGGTATGTAGTTAGAGTGAGACAGGGAATTGTAATTCAACTCAGAACTCTGCTCAAAACTGCCCCTTTTCTCCTGTTCCCATCCAAAACAGTATTCAGTATTATCTTTTAAATATGTTCTGAACCCACCTGTTACCCGAAAACATGTTCATTACTACATAGGCCTTTTAATTAGTCCAACCACACCCCTGCTCTAGTAGTTGACTTTCAAGTACAAAATCTCTAGATCATTACACCCTACACATCATCTGCTAGCCACCTCAATACTAGTTTCTCTTCAAGTTTCTTTACCAGGCCATCTAGCCATAGCTGTCTTTACCACCTGCCTTCCAGGTCCCTTGATGGCCAAACTACATCCACCTTTTACCTCTTCCAGGAAGCCTTCCATGACTTAAGTCAAATCACCTATTACTAGTCCACTGTGTCTCATTCTTCACCAGAATTATAAATGTACTATTTCTTTGTGTGATGATTTTGTTAATATCATTTTTGAACATAAGCTGATACACTTTATGAGAGCAGGAAACAGCCCACGTTGGGATGATCTTTACATTTTCATATAGGACCTGGTAAATAATTGCTATAAAAAATTACCACTTTTCAAACAACATGAACACAACACAATTATTATAGACATTTGTGTTTCATTTTCAATAATATTAAGCTAATCTATGTGATAAAAACTTTAAAAAATTTACTTAAGGGCTGGACAGATGACTCAACAGTTAAAGGCACTTGCTGCAAAGCCTGATGACCCAGGCTTGGTTCTCCAGTACCTATGTAAAGCCAGATGCACAAAAGTAGTGCATGCATCTGGAGTTTGTTTGCAGTGACAGGAGGCCCTGGTGAACCATACTCATTCTATTTCTCAAATAAATAAGAGAAAAATATTTATAAGCCATTTGTTTATACATATCTTGGCAATATGTAAAAACTGTGTTAGTAAACTTACAGATCAATGTTGAGTAAGCATAGTGAAAAGCTACAGCAGCCATGGAGAAAGGATCACTTGACTTAAGGCAACTGCTTGCTCTTCAGTGATACCAGTGTTAGATAGGATACTCTAAAAACCCGAGTCATTCTCTCTTCCTAATGGGGCATTTTGGAGTCACTCCTTGCCTAAAAACTGCAAAGCTACGAATGACCAGAGAAAGTCTCTTAATGCAAGAGACAATCATATAAAACCAACAGAATATTGTGTGAATATCAAACTTGCTCTAAAGAGAAAGGGGAGGAAAATAACATTTGTTAAAATAGATGCCTTAAACACTGACAAAAAATTTGGAAGTTCTTTTTGAGTCAGAAAAGCATTTGCTAAAAACCTACTAAGGTCCCTATACAGTATTGAGTTTTGATAGATTTATGGCCAATGAGACACACAAGTATTCTGCTAAGAAAACATACATGCATAGATCCCACTATCCTGCTTTTCCTACGACTGTGTCTTCTTTACAGGTAGGTAAAGAAGACAGTGTTTAATAAGGTGTTTAATAAGACTATACTTATCGGAAACAGACGTATCATAGAAATGCTAAATTTATAAATTCCTTCTCAGCCCTTATTAGCATTACCAATCAACTCCTTTGTCAGAAACCTTAAATTATAGAAACCACAAAATTCAACTTTTTTCTAGCCAACTGAAAATTCTGTATCAAACAAATACAACTTCTTAATATGCTGTGCATGAGATTTCAAAATATTTTTCCATGCTTTCAAAGATTTTAGCTTAACACAACAGAAATACAAGGGTAAGCCCATACTTCTCAACTCTTCACTCATCTATTCTCCCCTCCCCAGCCACGAAGAATAGACTTGCACACTACTGTTTTTGTTAGACTCTTAAAAATTCTCATTTTTTGAAATTTAGATCAAAGTAGTTTTATGATGTTCTTGAAAATACTTTTAAAATTTACAGATATATATTTAAGTATTCAATTAAAAACAGTCCACTTACAAGTAATATTTTGAGTAAGAAAGATTCTATTCAAAAGACAAATTGCAATGTGAGTAGGTTATCACTATTTGGGAAAACAACTGGAACATAATATGTAGAAGGTGTCCACATCTTAAGCTGTCTAACATGTAAACCTTATAAACAAAGGACAAACTTAAAATTAGACATATTAAAGCTTTGAGTATGAAAGAAAAAGTGTCTCGTAAAAAGCCAGGCTTGGTGGTGTGTGGTTTTGTCCCAGTACTTGGGAAGCTGAGGTAGGAGGAGCTCTGTGAGTTGCGGCCAGCCTGGGTCCAACAGAGTAAGTTGCAGGTAGCCTTGGCTAAAGTGAGTCCCTGCCTTGAAAACAGCAGAAAAGTCTGGAAAAATATAAAGAAATTATCCAGTGTGTCTCTTCGACCAATGTCATACTTACAAATACATAAGTCCAAACATACTATATTAGTAACGAAACAAAACAAAAACAAAACAAAAAACTGACCCAACACAGAGTAGCTATCCATCAGATACTGGAATCTACAGAAAAGAAAGTTCAACCAAAACTGACACCTTCCTTAATATATCATCTTTATACAAAAGTATGAATGAACAAAACTCAAAAATAATTAAAATTTAAGAAGCCATTACAACTACCCCAGGCAAGGCAAATAGTTCTCTCTGAGCAAACATTCTGATACCCGTATCACAAAGAACCTAAAAGAAATTCCATGACAGAACAAACACAGCACACTGGACAGCTAACATGGAAGCACTCTCAACTATCCGTCTGCACATCAATTTGAAATTCTGGTTCTCTTAAGCCCATTGGCTAAAGTGTATGATCACAAGGAAAAGTGGAGATACACAGGTGTTTAATGGTGGCACAGCTTGGAGACACAAATAACAGGTAAGATCACAGCCGTGATCTATAAACAAGATAGCAATAAGGCAACCCTAAGTCACTAGTCAGCACACAGGACAAATATCACAGCTATTTTATTACCATTTCCATCTATACTACAAACTGCTCTTAAACCAGCCATAGACAAATGCATGCAGAGGATCTCACCATGAAGTAAAAAATGTGTCCCCTTCCCACATTTAGTGTAAAGAGTTAACACTAACCAAAAGGAGATATTCTCCATCTAATCAGGTTTTAGGGCCCTCCAGAAATCATTTTTAGATAAATAAGGGAATTTATTTCTTGGTGACTAAATTAAAAATAATGAAATTAGTAGGAATTTTTAGTCCAACACTAAGGAATATAAGAAATACAGTACTCATCTTCAAGGATTTTACTAAATATTTACTATTTACTAAATAAATTTTTTATATGTTATAGTAACTTCTAAGCATAAATTCCATTCTTCTTAAACCAGGTAAAATATTTCCACAAGGTAAGTATATATTAGCATTCTTATATTTCCTCAAGAAAATAAGCCATTGAGGGGTACAGGTAGTGTTTTGGGAAATAAGTACTCAGATTTTATTGAAGATACCTAGTTAAAAGAAAAGTAAAGTTACTATAATTACAGTAGTTTTGAACTTTTTACCAGTAGTAATTCTAATTATTAGAAATCAGATTTTAAATGCCTGAGTTTATAATCCAATTACAAACAGAAAAATAAGACTATGTTAAAGTTATCTTCCTTCTGAAAACTATTTTTGAAGAGAGAAAATAAATCCTGAAATCTCTGCTTCTTCTGGAATATAAGGAGTCTGAAGTTTAATACAAGTTCAAAAGAAAGTGCTAAGATTGACATTATAACAATGACTACTCTTCCCAAGGCTGGTGTTTATTTTTACATTAAAATATGTCTATCATTTTTAATGATGTAACACATGACAGGCACTTTCTGAAGTACTTTACATGTAATGCTCACACAGTCCTCTGAAGTGGGTCAATCAGTTTCCTTATTTTACATTGGAGTTGGGAGTCAGGAAAATCAGTGTCCCCAAAGCAACTGGCTCCTAAGTGTCTGAAGCAGCTTCCCACTCTTAAGAGTGCCTGCCTCTAAAGTAATGCTCATCATCTAAAGAATTATCAGATAACTTAGAAAGTTATCAAGAATTTTCAGATGGATAAAGGAACAAGTTGCCATGTCTGTTCCCACTCCATTTGAACTAAGGAAGAAAGCATTGCAGCATCTGCTCCACCCACATCAGAACCAAGAGCAGGAAGTTCATGATCACTTCCAATGCAGCCAGCACAAAGGGGCAGATATGTTCTAAATGGATGAGGTGCACACTGCAAGAAGTGCTGTGAAAGCCTTGTTGTGTTGTATTAATGAGTTTACACATCTGCTTGAAAAACCAACAGGTTCTTAAACCTGTTGTTGGAGCACAGCAGAATAAACCAAATTCTTGAATAATCTGATGAAATACTTCATATAAATTTCAAAAACTCCAGGATGTCTACTAAGCTAGTCCACATACAAACCCATAAAGAGGCAAGAGAGGGGCTAGGAGATGGCTCAAGTGGTTAAAGCACTTGCTAATATAAAGCCTGACGGCCTGGGTTTGAGTCCCCAGTACCTATGTAAAGCCAGATGCACAAAGTCGTGTTTAAGTCTGGAATTCATTTGTGGTCAGTGGCAAGAGGCCCTGGTGTACCCTTCACTGCATCTCTGTCTCTTTGTCTCCCCTTTTCTGCTCTCAAATTAAAATATTTTTTTAAAAAAGGCAAAAGAATTCAATGAAAGGATTTTTTTTTTCATCAAAAAATGGGGGCGGAGCAACATGGAGGACGAGTAACAGCGTCGCCAGGACTCTCTTCGGAAAGGTTTGATCTCTTCAGCTGGGATCCAAACTTTGGTCACCAGCTGGACCTGAGCTCGGGCCCCCCTCCCTCCCCAACCCCTGGGCCAGAGCAGAAGGGGTTCTCCAGCAGCTCTCTGCTCCCTAGCAGAGCAGAGGACCATGCC
>PVHP010051143.1:0-11479 GCA_004024765.1 Zapus hudsonius | reverse complement strand
ATATATATATATCCAACCTGTTTTTGAGTTACTGTAGAGTTAGCGATAGCCTGGCATTATCAGATGGCTGACAAAATGAGTTGTGTTTAATGCTCCTGCCCAGCATCTTGGGATAGCTTTGTGCCATCTATCACTACCCAAGAAGATAACAAAATCAAAGTAGTTTTTACTGAATGTAGCTTATCCATTTCACAGCAATGAATCACTGTAAATCAGGTATTTCATGTCATTTACTTTTGAATTACTATTCCCTGAGCTTTTTGAAATGTTCTTTTTCACTTAAAAAAAGGAAACCCCTCCCCAATTAAAATGAAGATATTAAAAAAAAGAGCTGGGCGGGGTGATGATGTGTCTAGCACCAGCACTAGGGAGGCTGAGTTGGAGATGCCAAGCTCAGTGGTAGAGAACTGCCTAGCACGTCTAAGGCCACCGGTCTCAACTCCTAGCCCAGCAATACACACTGGAAATGGCATACTGGCTGTAATTGTTGAAAGCAGAATTTCATGCTATTTTTTTTCTTTATTCCTTATTACTTCTGACTCATTTGAGACTAGCTATACTTTTCTGGATCCTTATGTAACTAAGCCAAAATCTTGGTGCATACATTAACATTGCAAAATCATGATGGGAAAAAAAAGCAGACTACAGCTTTTATATTATTGAACTTTATGTACAAAATCATTTGATTTCAAATAAACATTTAATGTAAAAACAAATGTTCTTTTAAACTGATTTTTTTACATCTACTGTACCATTCAAATGCTTTATCATTATACACGATTTCTTCAAAATCTGTTACCAAGGGTACATATAGAAAAGCATTTTTTTTATAAATAGAAACAAAGGGATTTTTCAGCTTTTATTATAAGATGACATAAAAAGTTTACTCAACAGAAGTAATTTCATTACTATTTGGGGGAGGGAATCACCAACTTTTTGTGCAAACAATGCTAGCCTTCTTTTAAGCATTAAGAGCATAACTGCTTAAGAAATGACATAAGCAATAATTCTACACCTACATCTCCCCTAAAATAATCTATTTTTTTTACATATGTGCACAGCTTTAGCAAATTAAAGCCCGAGAGAAATGCTCAAAACCCACCACCCAGAGGCAAAATGATAGTTTAGTGGAAATCCTCATGGGGAGAGCTTACCAGCCAAGGAGTCTGTAATGAAAGCTGCAGTTTCCCTCCTTCCTATCTAACACAAAAATCAATAACTAAGAACTTAATACTGGATGACAAATCACATCCACACTATTAGTTAAATAGCCTCACAGTTAAACACATCTTAAAGACCAACCAAACCAGTATTTACATTTTATAAATTTCTGAAGACACCATTAGAAAGCTTATATATCCCTTCACTAAACAAAATAGGGAACTGCATCTTATGGTGGTGGAATGAAATTAAAAAATTAAAAATACCAGTATTTACAGCAGCATTGATCCTTTATAAATAAAGAATATGAAAATGCAATATCTTTAAAGGATAATAAAAAATTGAGGTGATGTTATTCAACCACAGTGCTTGGAGTTGGAATAAAAACCTATTGGTGCTTATTAGTATTCCAGTAGTGAAACTGCTTTCTGTTGGAAAAAACCCAACCGCAAATATGTGCGTAAAACACATAACACAGGGCAAATTGCTCCAAACAGTTCAAGTCAGCTCATCTGCATTGGATATTCTACTCATGAAACACATTACAAAGACATCCTTGCCAAGAAAAAAACAAAACAGGTATGACATTTTCTGGTTCGTTTTATAGAATACTTCCCCTTTGAAAGTGGCATATTAAAAATCTCACACTTGTTCTTCCCTTGCATGACAATCCTAATAAAGAATTGTACTGCTGAATTTACCAAGTGATGACCTAATTTAAACAGAAAAACCAAAAGAAAATGTTCAAGTTTAGAAAAATATATTGGGTAAGCAAGCATTAAAATTATCCACATGAAAACTAATGGTCAGGAACACACATGACATCTCACTGTCAGCGTGAAAAATTAGTATCATTTCAAACAGGCAGAAGATGAAGAAGTGCTATTTTAAAATTGTAAAATAAACAATGTAAAATGTCTTGCACTGTAATTTTTCATTCGAAATTGATAGTGATTTCAAATTCAAGGATCATAATTTATTTGCAAGTAATAGTGCAAAAAATTCACAAAAAACTCCAATTTCTAAACCAGGGAGTTACATTTCAAATTTCCCTCCCCAAGAATATGTCTCATAATTACAAAGTAGAAAAACAACCAGTCACAAATGCAAAAAGCATTATAATTTAAATGTGAAATAATTTCTAGAATAAGTAAATATATTTCATAATTTTTGCAGTTCCGAGTACTTTCCTTCAAGTACTATTTTTCATGCTCAACCTAAAAAAATTTTTAATGACATAAATAAGTGAACAGCATGTAATGCTGCATACTGAAGTGAAGTAGAACCCTGATATAAATATCCTTGTTGAAATCATTTACTTCATCTAACAGTGCCTGTTTGGAATCCATAATTTAGAAAAAACAAAAAAACACAAACACAGCTCTTTCTAGAGGCTGAAATCCCTAGAATGTAATTTCAGTGTTAGTCCATAAGATGGGGTTAGATCTCTTCAGAGTTTTTGTTTCTTGCTCTGTTTTGAAACCACTGAGACACCATCTGTTTCAAAAGCTTTTTCTTTTGAGTTAATGTCACTGAATCCATTTGCTGTCCCATTTTGTTCCTCAGTTATTTCTTCATTTGCAGGGGAAGCAGATTCTCCTTTTTCTAATTTTTGCTGCATTTCACGAAGCTTGGTAACAGCTTTATCTATTGACATTATGCTAATAAGATTAAAGTCATGCATGCTGACTAGGTGAAGCATGAAGTTTCGACATAAATTCTTCTTAATTATTTTCTGTCCATAATTTTCTACAAACAGCATACAGGCATGATTCATTTGATTGTCAGCAATAAACCTATTAAAAACAAAACATTAACATTACTAAGCATTCTGATCAAATGCAACAGTGATTAACAATACAGAAGAATAAAGACTATATCCATATTTAGTGAATAATTTAACAAGTAACAAGATGACAGTGAAATGGGGATTCAATCCCTGAATAAATTAACCATTTTAAAATTTTAATCTGAAAAGGACTCAACAAAACTCCATATGAGTTACAGTTGCAGATTTGAAATAGAGCTCAAAGCCTTAACACCCTGAATGGGCCCAATCATTAAAATTTTATCTATTTTTGTGGTACATGATTGAACCCAGCCTTGAGCTTTCCAAGTAAGTTCTCTTGCCCCTAACATGCATCCCTCACCTAAAACTCCATCTTGAACCTGGAATATATCAGGACAAAAAGAAAACACTTAACCCAACATTCTATATGCCTAATTTATCTAGAACTTAGTTATTAATGCCTAGAACCAGCAATATTATCTGTAGAGGGCCAGATACTAAATACTGTAGATTTTCTAAGCGATATATGAGATATGAGTTTAAACTCTTTCTGAAAGTATTTTATTTACAAGCAGAGAGGGAGAGGATAGAGAGAAAGATGAGTGCACCAGGGCCTCTAGCCACTGCAAACAAAATCCCAACTTGGGGCCCATGCACCCAGCTTTACTTGGGACTTGGGTACTGGGGAATTTGCAGGCGAGGGCTTTAATTGCTGAACCATCTCCCCAGCCCCTTAATTTATACCCACTAAAAATTTAAAGGACTATTGGTAGTGTAGCCCAAAATCAGCACAAGAGGCTATAGGCACATATCCAAATATGTGGACTAGAATGGATGTACCAAAAAACAATGGTCCTCAGGCAGGTATGGTGCCACATGCCTGTAATCCCAATATTCAAGAGGCAAAAGGAGGACAGCGAGATAGATCAGCAATTAAAAGGTGCTTGCTTGCAAAGCCTGATGGCCCAGGTTTGATACCCCATTTATAGCCAGAGGCAGAAAGTGGCAGATGTATCTGGAGTTTGTTTACAGGGGCAACAGGCCCTGATGTGTCCATCTCTCATTGTCTTTCTCTCTCTCAAGTAAATAAAGGATCAGGAAATCCAGGTCAGTCTGGGCAACATGAGATCCACTCTCAAAAAGCAATAGGGACTGGAAAGATAGCCCAGCATTTCAAGGAACTTGCTAGCAAAATGATTCCTCTGATACCTATGTAAAGCTGGACAGATATTCATTTGTAGCAGTATGAGACCCTGGTGTGCCCATGCATGTGCAAAAACCATTAAAAAAATTTATGTTGAAGGCCAGGCTTGGTGATATAGGCCTTTAATTCCAGCACTTAGGAGGCAGAGGTAGGAGGACTGCTTTGAGTTCTAGCCAGCTTGGGACTACAAAGTGAGTTCCAGGTCAGCCTGGACTAGAGTAGGACCCAATTTTGGAAACAAACAAACAAACTCTAGATTTTCAGAACTTCTAGGCATATAGCAAATGACACTGTTTCTGTGTTCCTGGATACCAACAGAAAAAAAGCAGTTTGGCTTTGGTGGCGAAGGGAGGGAGGGAGGAAGGAAGGAAGGAAGGAAGGAAAGAACGAAGGAAGGGAAGAAGGGAGGGAGGGAGGGAGGGAAGAAGGGAAAAGAAAAAGGGCTGGTTAAAGGTGCTTGCTTGCAAAGCCTGTCAATACATGTTCAATTTCTCAGCACCTACAGAAAGCAAGATCAAAAGCACTACACACATGGCAAACATGCATCCATTCACAGACACATGTAAAATGGGAAGAAAAAAAAAACTGTGTGTGGTGGTACATGCCTATAATCCCAGCACCTGAGAGGCAGAGGCTGGAGGATCAGGAATTCAAGACCGATATGGCCTACATAAGACCCTGTCTCCAGGCAGGCAGGCACGAGCCTGAGGCCACCCTGAGACTACACCAGCAGGACAATAAAACTAACTTGAAAAAAAGGTGAAAGGAAGAAAAGAAAAATCCAGTATAGCCAGGCATGGTGTTATACACCTTTAATCCCAGCACTCGGGAAGTAGAGGTTAGGAGGATCGCCATGATTTGAGGCCACCTGGAGACTATGTAGTGAATTCCAGGTTAACAAGGGCTAGAGTGAGACCCTACCTAGAAAAACATTAAAAAAAAAAAAAGATTCTAGGTGAGGTGAGTTTGGTGTAGCCTTTACAGGGAGAGGTGGAGCAGAGAAGGCAAAGAGAATTGAGGACAACCCAATTCTACCAACAAGACCAGAAATGATAGCTGACTCCCTGGTAGGAGATAAACCACCCCTAACACATTATTTAGGGCCCAGGTGAAAACACAGAGGAAGTGTCTAGATGAGCAGGAGCGCTGCTTCCACAGTGAGTCCAACAACCTGTGCAAAGGGTAATTGAGACAGATTCTGAGGATACTGAAAACATTCCAAAGTAGAACCCAGAGACTAACACTTAGGGAACTTTGAGGAAGAGGGGGCAGAAAAACTGTAAGAACTATGAGGGGTGGGAGAGATCCAGAGACATTGCCACCCCCCCCAAAAAAACCCTATCTGCTGCTCCCACAACTCATAGCCCTCCATCCCATGGAGCATTTCAGCAATCCCACAGAGGAGGGACCTCAGTGGAATGGGGGCAGGGAGGAGGGAAATGGTGGTACCAACAACACAAGGCCTGTACATAGTTTCTACTTATTAATAAAATAAAATATTAAAGAAAAGAAAATATAAGCCAGGCATGGTGGTGCACGCCTTTAATCCCAGCACTCAGGAGGCAGAGGTAGGAGGATAGACGTGAGTTCAAGGCCACCCGGAGACTACATAGTGAATTCCAGGTTAGCTTGGGCTAGAGTGAGACCCTACCTCGAAAAAACAAAAACAAACAAACAAACAAAGAAAATATAAGCTGCTGAGAGCTCAACAGAAAAGGCTCAGGTATCACTGCAGAAGAGGGGGCAGAAACAATATAAGAGCCACAGGACATAAAGACATACTGTGGACAATCTCCCAACATGAACCAACTGGTGAACTTGTGACCCCATAGTGAGCCCATAAACATTTTGACATACAGGATGGAGGAGGACAAAAGGAATAAGACAACAAAACAAAGGAAGAACTACCTCGAAAGGGAGAGTCCTTAGGGGAACTGGGTGGGGGAGGGGACAGAGAAGAATAATGTGATAGGAACATGACCAAATATATATTCATATATTAAAAGTTCTTGGGCTGGAGAGATGGTGTCATGGTTTCATCCAGGTGTCCCCCACAAACAAATGAATGTGTTCTCAGCTGATGGCAGTTTGGATTTTACAACCTCAATGGAGCTGTGTTGTTGGTGGCAGGCTTATGGGGGTTATAAACCAGCTTCCCCTTGCCAATATTTGGCACACCTTCCTGCCGCTATTTCCAGTGTTGTGGTAGAGGTGATGTCCAGCCCTCTGCTCGTGCCATCATCTTCCCTGCCAGGATGGAGTCTTCCCTCAAGTCCATAAGCCTAATAAACCCATTCCTCCACAAGCCGCTTTTGCTTGGGTTCTTTCTGCACAGCCACTAGAAAGCTGACTACAACAGATGGCTTGGTGGTTAAAGCGCTTACCTGAAGAGCCTAACAAATCCAGGTTCAATTCCTCCATACCTATGAAAAGCTAGATGCAGAAAGTGGTGCATGCATCTAGAGCTCATTTGCAGTGGCTGGAGGCCCTGGCACACTCATTCTGTCTCTCTTTTACCTCTCTCTGCTTCCAGATAAAAAACAAATAAACAAACAATAACAAAAAAAAAACACACAAAAAAAACCAGGGTGCTGGGAAAGTGATTCAGTGATTAAAGGCTCTGGCTTGAAAAGCCTGGGGTTCAGTTCTCAGGCTACTCACATAAACTGGGCGAAAAAGGTGACAAAAGTGTCTGGTGTTCAACTGTAGTGGCAAGAAGTTTTAGAATACACACACACACACACACACACATGCATACATATAGACATTTACAAGATAAAACAATGTTCTAACAGATTTATAGAATGCTAAGACCATTGTAAGGCCGGGCATGGTGATGCTTGAGAAGCCAAGACAAGAGGACCACTGTGAGTTCAAGGATAGTCTGAGAATTCCAGGTCAACCTGGGCTACAGCAAGTCCTACTTCAAAATAATAAAGCCAGGTGTGGTGGCGCACACCTTTAATCCCAGCACTTGGGAGGCAGAGGTAGGAGGATTGCTGAGAGTTCAAGGCCACCCTGAGACTACATAGTGAATTCTAGGTCAGCCTGGACTAGAGCAAGACCCTACCTTGAAAAACCAATAAATAAATAAATAAACAAATAAATGGAGAACATAAATAACAAAATATTTAGAAATACTTTACCCATGCTTCATGACATGGAGATTCCACAGTTTCATTACTTCCTTCTCCCCTTCATTAACATCAGAAAATTCTTCAATTTGCTAAAGGAAAAAAAAACCTGTTAATTACAGAACATAACTGGTACTTCTAAGGAAAAAAGTGTTTAATATAGAAATGAAAGTACCCAATACAAATTCACCTGAAGAAAATGAAACTTTTCTTTCTTGGTAACTTTATAAGTGTCATAATTAAAAAAATGGCTCGTTGCTGATTTCTTTAGGAAAAAAGTTTTTACAGTAAATCAAAGGTCTACTTCATACTAAGCAATATTTTTAAACAAAATTTATCTAATCATAATGACAATAATGGTAAGAATAAAAACAATAATTACTGTAATGGTTTTTTCTCTTAGCCATTCTGGATCTTTTTCATCTTCACTATCAACTTCCATTTCTTGTGGACGGAGAGGTAAGCAGGTGTCACTGTGGAAATACAGGCGATTGTGGCCGCTGCTGTATGTTCTCTGCTGTTCCACTTCTCCATCTTCAGATTCAAGAAATTCAGACATGCTTGCTTTTGTTCGTTTTGGTCTAATGAGAAGAAATTAATGTTGATATAATATGGCCACTCCATTTACACCATTGTAGGCATATCAGTATTAGGTGAGATCTGTAATATTACCATTTTATGAAATGAAGAACAAAGTAGTGCTTGAGAAAATGTTTGCTCAAACTGTTTTCTCTCTACACAATGCAAAGTGAACCTATTACTATTACATATTAATTTACTCCTAAAACTGAAGATCAATCTCAAGGCTTCAGCACATTAGGCTAGCCCGCCCAACCAACCAATCAATCAATTCAAATATTTAATTTTTTTTTAAAAATAAGATCAAATTTAAAATTGTTTATTTCTGGGTGTGAAAAATAAACTTAGGAAAGAGAAAAATGGTTACAAAGGAGAAAAAAGATACCTGATATCTTACTGGAAGTGGTGGTACACGCCTGTACTCTTTATATTTAAAAGGCTAAAGGATCACAAGCTTGAGGTCAGTGTGTGTACACACACACATGTGCCAAGGAATCTTGCTGCCATCAAAGGAATGACCATGAGCATTATGTAGGTGGCTGGGGAATTGAAGCTGGGCAGGCAGGCTTTGCAAAACAAGTACCCTTAACTGCTGAGCCATCTCCCCAGCCCCCACCTGCCCAATTTTTCTTTTTCAAGTTTAACAAAGATAAAACTTTAATCTCGGGCTGGAGAGACGGCTCAGTGGTTAAGGTACTTGCCTACAAAACCTAACAACCTGAGTTCAATTCCCAAGTACCACCCACGTAAAGTCAGAGGCACAAAGTGGTGCACACATTTGGAGCTGTTTGTAGTGGCTAGAGGCTTAGCATGCTCTCTCTCTCTCTCTCTCTCTCTCTCTCTGCTTGAAAATAAATAAAAATTAAAAAAAAACTTTAATCCACTGTCCTTTAGTATAAAGCCTAACGAAGAGAACCCATCTGTGGAATATGACAAGAACCAAAACATAGTATACCTCTTCTTTGCAGGTTCCTAGGCTCATAGGCACACAGGCATTTTCACTAGGATAACCACTGCAGTATTAGTAACTTAATAAACAGTAAAAACTTGGAGAAAGGGTTGTACTAACAACCACACTGCCTAACATTTATTTGCACATGACCTTGGGTTTGATCCTCAGCAGCACAATAAAACTAACTTGGGAAAAAAGGTAAAAGGAGGAAATGAAAAACCCAGTAGAGCCAGGTGTGGTATCCCAGCACTGGGGAGGTAGAGGTTAGGAGGATCTCCACAAGTTTGAGGCACTCTCAGGCTACAGAGACTTAACTAATGCTAAAACGATGATTTCCATCAAAATATTAGCTTTGGTTGGGTGGTGGTATACACTTTAGTCTCAGCACTCAGGAAGGCTGGCTGAGACAGGAGTTGGAGGCCAGGTTGAGATAGAGTGAGACCCTGCCTCAAAACACTAGCTTTTTATGGCTTCCCTTTGTACAATCATCATTAAAAGCCACAGAAAAAAATTGTTGTATGACATTTTTACCTACCTGCACACAAGAATGTGTGTGATAGGTGTTCTCTTTACTGGTCCATTTCGACTAAACGCAAATCCAGGTTGGCGATGAATATCCTGAGGATTTCCTGCATAGGAGCCATCATAACACTCATTGATAGAAACATCTATCCTAGCACCTTTGGGATGATACTGTAACAACAACAACAACAAAAAGAAACCCAGCAGTGTTTAGGAAAAGAAAATATTAATTATCCTATCTTAAAAACTATTTCTCCAATTTAGTTCTGTTCTAGTTATGGGTTAACGTTTTGAAAACTTAAAAAAAAAAAAGCTAGGGACACCAACTTGATAAACAGAATTCCAGAAGACCTGAAGTAAAGAAAGAAATGTGGGCCAGGCATAGTGGCTCATGTGTGTAACAGCAGGACATGAGAGGCAGAGGCAGGAGGAGTGCCCAAAATTTGAGGACAATCTGGGCTACATACTGAGTTTCAGGCTAGCTAGGTAACAAAATAAGAGCCAGTTTCAAGAAACAAAAACAGCTTTTTGTTGGCTGTCCTGAACTTCCAGGTTCCTGTCCTGGGAAGCCTTCCCCCTTCCTGGTTCCTACTCCCCCAGAGGATCTCTATCCCCTCCTGTTCTCTACTTAGAAGGAGCTCTTTGTACTTTCTTCCCTTTCCTCTTTTTTTTTTTTTTTTTTTTTGAGGTAGGGTCTCACTCTAGTCCAGGCTGACCTGGAATTCACTGTGTAGTCTCAGGGTGGCCTCGAACTCATGGTGATCCTCCTACCTCTGCCTCCCGAGTGCTGGGATTAAAGGCGTGCGCCACCACGCTCAGCTGCTTCTCTTTCCTATCTAAGTCCCTTTTCCTGTTTCAGGCTCATGCTCACTTCCCACATGGGTGCATCCATCCCTCCTTCCTTGGTCTGTGGACTCTCCCTCATTCCCTCTGACTTCTGGATAAATGTAACTGAGTTTAGTCTACGGATGTGGCCAAGCTGGGCATGGTGACACACGCCTTTAATCCCAGCATTTGGGAGGCAGAGGTAGGAGGATTGCTGTGAGACTACATAGTGAATTCCAGGCCAGCCTGGACTAGAGCGAGACCCTACCCCGAAAAACCAAAACAAACAAAACAAAAAAAAAAAAGGACGTGGCCATACATGCCAATATCCCTAGATCTAGCACTTAACACTCAGGGTGGGCAGAGACAGGACAATCTCTGGTGTTCTGACCCCAAAAAAACCCACACAAACAACAACAAAAAAAATCCAAATGGTAGTTCCAGGCTCAGTAATGTCCAAGAGGAAGAGAGGAGGGTATCACTACCTCTTATTTCTTCACATGAACTCCCACATACAGGCATACACCACACACAAAAGAAAAACCAGCCAGGCATGGAGGCATACACCTTTAATCCCAGCACTCGAGAGGCACAAGGAAGAGGACTGCCTTGAGTTTGAGGCTAGGATAGAATGAGACCCTGCCTCAAAAAACAACCAAACCAGGGTTAGAGAGATGGCTCAGGAGTAAGGCACTTGTCTGCAAAGCAGAAGGACCTGAGTTCAATTCCCCAGATATACCTGGAGTTCATTTGCAGTAGCAGGAGGCCCTGGCATGCCCATTCTCCCTCTCTCCTTATTAAAAAAAAAAAACCAAGTAAAATATTAAAAAGGAAAACAAGCTGGGCGTGGTGGCGCACGCCTTTAATCCCAGCATTCGGGAGGCAGAGATAGGAGGATCACCATGAGTTCAAGGCCACCCTGAGACTACATAGTGAATTCCAGGTCAGCCTGGACTGGAGAGAGACCCCACCTCGAAAAACAAAAACAAAAACAAAAAAAAAAAAAAAAAAAAAAAAAAAAAAAAAAAAAAAAAAAAAAAAAAAAAAAAAAAAAAAAAAAAAAAAAAAAAAAAAAAAACCAACCAACCAAAGTAAGACCAGCAAAACCAAACTAATCCCAGCACTCAGGGAGAAGAGGTAGGACAGCCATGATGAGACTACATAGTGAATCCAGGTCAGCCTGGGCTAGAGCGAGAGCCTACCTAGAAAAACCAAAACTTCAAAACAAAAGAAAAATCCTGGCTGTCCCACTTACTGGCTTGGAGATGTAACTCATAATTATGAGTTTGAGGCCACCCTGAGACTCCATAGTG
>PVHP010051142.1:0-11559 GCA_004024765.1 Zapus hudsonius | reverse complement strand
GGAGAGGAGAGGAGAGGAGAGGAGAGGAGAGGAAAGGAAAGGGAAAGGAAAGGAAAGAAAAAGAAAAAGGAAAAGGAAAAGGAAGAAAAAAAGCTATGAAAGAAACACAACTAAGGAAAATAAGTCGGGCTGGAGAGATGGCTTAGCGGTTAAGGCACTTGCCTCCAGTGCCTAAGGCCCCAGGTTCAATTCCCCAGGACCCACATGGGCCAGACCCACAAGGTGGTGGCCCTGGTGCATTCTCTCTCTCTCTCTCTCTCTCTCTCTCTCTCTCTCTCTCTCTCTCTCTCTCTCTCCTCTCTCTCCTTAAAAATAAATAAATAAAATATAAAAAGATTTAAAAAATATATTTGTATTTAAAAAAAAAGAAAATAAGTCAACTTGCCTTTTCCTGTTCCTACTCCTATGAGAATGACAGAGCACACAGCACTTATATACTCAAACTACAGACATAATACAAAACTGATAAAACTTATTCTCAATCTTGACTTTCAAAATAGCAAATGGGAATTACCTGGTATCTGATAAACATCATGGACTTATTTTGCCTCACATTAATAAAGTATTATGTGAGCATACATGGGTATTTATACTAAGGGAAAATATGTGAGGTAGTCCAGATTCTCAGAGCTGATATTAACCCGTGATAGAAAGGTTAAGTTTCAAGTGGTGCAAAGTTAGGTTTAACCATTTATCTTAATAGCATACTGGTAATAAACAACCACCCCATGATTCTTAAAAAGTCATAGAAGGAGGAAATAGTTCTGGACCATATCATGAAATTATAAATTTAAATTATCACTGCACCTTTTAGCATAATAGAAGAATAAGATCAATATATAGCAGATAGTCTCATGTCTTTTTTTTTTTTTTTAGGTCTAGAACTCACTCTGTAATCCCAGGCTGGCCTCAAACTCAGTGATCCTCCTACTTCTGCCTCCCTAGTATGTCAAACAATCTTAACTATATCCCAGAACTCTACATGCCACAATTTGGAAACACAGGAAACTCAAATGACTATGATTAAGACTTAGTCCTGGAGCTGGGGAGATTGCTCAGCAGTTAAAAGCACTTGCTTGCAAAGCCTGGTGGTTAGGGTTCAAATCCGCAGCTCCCATGTAAAGCCAGATGCACAAAGTGGCACATACATCTAGAGTTCATTTGCAGTGGTGAGAGGCCCTGGCACACCCATTCCCCTGTACCACCACCACTCATGCAAATAAATGATTAAAAAAAAAAAAAGTTGGGCTGGAGAGATGGCTCAGCGGTTAATGCACTTGCCTCCAGTGCCTAAGGCCCCGGGTTCAATTCCCCAGGACCCACATGGGCCAGACCCACAAGGTGGTGGCCCTGATGCGTTCTCTCTCTCTCTCTCTCTCTCTCTCTCTCTCTCTCTCTCTGCTTGAGAATGAATAAAATATTTTTAAAGTCATTTAACTAGACCTTGAAATGGTCACTCTTATAGCCTAACCTTAAGTTACCAATTATAAATTTCTAAACAAAGGATAAAGCTGGGTGTGATGGTGACACCTGTAATCTCAGCACTCAGCAGGTGGAGGCAGGAATTTGAGGTCAGCCTAGGCTACGTGAAATGCCATTTCAAAAAACCAAAAAGGTACCACAGGCCGATAGCTAACATCCTGACAAGAGATGAGCCACCCCAGACATACCATGGAGGATCCATATGGAACCCTGCAGAGAATGATGAGATGAACAAGTGATCCATAGTGACAGCCAATCAGTCAACACAGGATAAGCCTGTGAGACAGACACCAGTATTTTTTGACACAACCTAAAGCAGAAGTACAGAGACCCCCCTAAGTTCTTAACAATAAAGCAGCCTTAATACTCACCCACCATGACTCAGAGAACTAAGCGGAAGAGGGGGGCGGAAAGATTGTGAGAGCCGTGGTGGGGGAGAATATCCAGAGGCATGATGCCCCTGAGCAACAACATACTAGGGCTGGCAGAACCAGGATTACTCATAGGCTATTCATGGTCCCTTGCCCCAAGGACTGATCCAGACGGCCCACGGAGGAGGATATCCAGCTGACTGGGGATGAGGAGGTGGGGCAATGAGGAATTGGGGATAACAACTCATTGTTGGCCCACTAAACAATGTAACTCATTATGGACAATAAAAAAATAATAATAATAGATAACAATAAAAGAAAACACCCGACATCACTGGCCTCCACATGCATACACACATATATATGTGCACCTGCTCACACATATACATGCAAATAATAACTAAACCTCCTTTAAATTACTTGTCAGTTATTCTGTCCCAGTAACAACATAATGTATTTGAAATAAACTGAGAAAGCTAGTAAATACTTTAGAAAAGTGGGCTTGAGTATATGCATAAATCAAAGTACAATTTCTGTAGCTGCTGCTAGAGGATGGAAACAGAACAAAGTGATCTGTGTTAAATGGAAACTTTTGACAAATCAACTTTTTATTAAATGAATAGATTTTACCACTGAATAATATTGGAAAAGAAAAGGCATACCCAGAAAAGACAATGTCATTCTTATCAAGTCAAATAAAATTGCAGAGTAAAATAAGGATTATAACAGACACTTTAAGCTACAAACTTGTAAGTGTGTATACAAATCCTTTTTTTTTTTTTTTTTTTTTTTTTTTTGGTTTTTCGAGGTAGGGTCTTGCTCTAGTCCAGGCTGACCTGGAATTCACTATGTAGTCTCAGGGTGGCCTCAAACTCATGATGATCCTCCTACCTCTGCCTCCCAAGTGCTGGGATTAAAGGCGTGCGCCATCACGTCCGACACAAATCCTTTTCTTACCAACAAACATTGGGTAACATTTAGAACTTACTAGTGCCTGGATCGAGCTCTGCCAATTCATCCTGACAAAAACCTAAAGAGAAAACACAAGACAAAAGATTATTATTTGAGAATTACTCCAAGATAACTCTAAATATGAAAAAGCAAATATCATATAAAAGGAGAAAAATAAAACTCATGCTAGGAAGTGACTCAGGAGTCGAGTGCTTGCCTAGGATGTCCAAGGACCTGGGTTTAATTTCTAGCCACCATCTTCCCAAAGCAGACTTAAAACACAAAAGTCAATTTGGAGCTGGGCATACTGGCACATGCCCTTAGTTCCAGCACTCAGAGGCTGAGGCAGAAGGATCTAATTGAGTTCAAGGTCAGCCTGGGCTACAGAGTGAGTTCTCAGCCTGAACTAAATAAAGTGAAACCCCACCTCAAAAAACAAACAAAAATGTCTTTTTGGGCTTAAACCCTCGCTTTAACATTTAGCTACTATATATTCCCTAAGTTTCCATTTCATCACTATAATATAAAAATGGAGATAACAGCATCTATCAAACAGATTTGCAACAGGACTAACAGAGATAACTGATTTAAAATGTTTACCAGGGGAGTTGATAATATGGTTCAGCAGTTAAAGGCACTTGGCTGCAAAGCCTGTGAACCAGGGTTCAATTCCCAAACCACCCACATAAAGTAGACACAAAAAGTGGCACATTATTAGGATGCAATGGCCTAAGTGGAGTCAGGGGAGGGACTGAGTAAGGGAGGGGTGGGAAGAGGGTTTGTCAAAATTTCAGAGGTTAAGACTAAGTCATTTGGAAACCTACTTCTTTGGATAATGGGACACCCAAAGCCACAGATTGTTACTAAAAAATTTTCAGTGCCAGGATAGGATATCTTCCAGAGAGCTGGCCAGGGAGGTTCCTGAGGCCCCCAACACATTACAGGCCATTGCCAGGGCTCTTGGTTTCCCACCAGAATAAGATGATAAGACCCTATTGCTGAAGACCACATATGCTGGGGCTGCAGGTCACTAAGAAATCAAGTGGAAGCTGAGCTGAAAACCTCCTCCCTTTTAACCAGCTGACAGAAAGCTGGAAAAAGCTACTGCTGCCTACATCCCTATGGGAGTGAGAAGTCATCAATGGTGGTGAACAGCAGTGGACCTTGCAAGCCTTAAGACTGGCCAGCCAGGCCAAATGTACCAACTGGGGGAATAGTGGCACATATACTGTGGGGGAAAAACCAATTGCTTTCTAACTGTACTGGAGGCCCACTCCACAGGAGGCAAAGCATGCCTGGTATTGAAGACTTAGTCAAAAGCCTATGGAGGGAGAGGTCATGAGTCCTAGGGGAGTAACACATGCTGTAATCTGACTAAATGCATATATTATGCCTACCAAACTGCCTTATAAGCACTTAAAAAATAAGCATACCTATATAATAATGCTACTCTCACTTGTGGCTAGAGAAGCTTCTCTTTTTCAGATGGTGGTAACCACTGGGATAACACAAAAGACACCATAGTGCTGAAAGAAATGACAGTGGAATGTTCAGCACCGGGACATCTCTATCACACTTCCCGAGGCTCAGGACCTATTGCGGGAGAGGTGGTAGAAAGATTGTAAGAGCCAAAGGAAGGGTAGGACTGCTTACAATGCAAACTTCCAGACACAAAATGACTTTGATATTCATGACCTCACAGTGCCTGATAATACCTACACATAATGGGAGGAAAAGATGATGATACTGAAACAAAGCAGAGACTAATTGAGAGGGGGAAGAGATATGAGGAAAGGTTGGGAGGGAGTCATAATGGTTTGATGTCTATAAATTATGGAAGCTATCAATTAAAAAGTTGAAAAAAGCACAGTGATTATGAATAAGTATGTTAATGCCAACTGCAATAAGCACAGGAAAATTATAATACATTTGATACTTATCATGTTTTATTTAATGTTATCAACTATTTCCCAAGAGAAGATAAATAAAATAAGAATCTACAAGTATTTTATTTAAGATTGTCATAGATTGGGGCTGGGAATGTAGTAGAGTATTGTCATGGTTTGATCCAGGTATCCCCCACAAACAAATGAATGTGTTCTGATTAATCGATCCTCAGCTGATGGCAGTTTGGGTTTTATAACCTTGCTGGAGCTATGCTGTTGGGGGCAGACTTACGGGGGTTATAAACCAGCTTCCCCTTGCCAGTGTTTGGCACACCTTCCTGCCGCTGTTTGCAGTGCTGTGGCAGAGGTGATGTCCACCCCTCTGTTCATGCCATCATTTTCCCTGCCAAGATGGAGATTCCCCTTGAGTCCATAAGCCTAATAAACCCATTCCTCCACAAGCCACTTTTGTTTGGGTTTTTTCTGTGCAGCAACACAGAAAGTTGACTACAATAAGTACTTACCTAGCATACGTGAAACCCTGAGTATGATTACTAGTACTGCATAAATGGGGCATGGGGTGGCACGTTACTGTAATCCTAGCACTCAGGAGGTGCAAGCAAAATTAAAAAATCAGAAGTTCAAGGTCATCCTCGGCTATCTAGTAAGTTTTGTGCCAACTTGGGATAATGAGACCCTGTCTCAAGAATAAATTAGCAGGACATGGTAGTGTATACCTTTAATCCCAACACTCAGGAGGCAGTGGTAGAAGGATCTGGATCAGTTTGAGACTATTCTGAAGCTACAGAGTGAGTTCCAAGTCAGTCTGGGCTAAAAGTAAGACTAGATCAGGGGAGAGGAGGGGAGGGGAGGGAAAGAAAGAAAGAGAGAGAGAAAGAAAGAAAAGAAAAGAAAAAATGAGGGGGGAGGGAGGGAAATGACAGGGGAGGAGGAGGAAGGGGAGAAGGGAAGAAGGGAGGGGAGAAGAAGAGAAGGGAGAAAAGGAGGGAGGAAGGAAGGGAAAAGAAAGAAGGGGAGGGAGGGAGGAAGAAAAGAAGGGAAGAAAGGGAGGGAGAGAAAGAAAAAAGAAAAGAAATAAATTTTAGGGCTGGAAAGATAGCTCAAGTGGTTAAGGGCACTTGCTCTCAAAAATAAATTAGTAAGAGATGGGTGTGGTGCACTGGTGCATGCTTTTAATCCCAACCCTCAGAGGCAGAGTAGAAGTATAGCTGTGAAATTGAGGCCAGCCTAGAACCACAGAGTGAGTTCCAGGTCAGCCTGGGCTACAGTGAGACCCTACCTTTTAAAAAACTAATACATTAATAAATTAAGTAATTAACACACCAAGAAAACATACCTATACACACTTTTCTAGCTGCAGTGTAGCCTGCTATTAGCATGCTTGGTGTACACTAAGTCTTGGAGTCGATTCTCAGAACCAACAAAATAGTAAGTATGCTATTTAGTTTGGAATAAACACTATACAAAATATATTCCATACCCATAAAGTCCGTGGTATGTTTGTCTCCTTGGTGTGCAACTAACATAGAGCAGTGAAAACAAAAACAGCAAACTAAATGGCAAACACAGTAGGTCCTTTATACACCACTGACAAAAGTTATTTTGTCAGATACTGAATAAGTAATTCTATGTTCATAAATTCACTAAAGAAACAGCTACAAGTGTTGCAGATTATTCTAACTGTGAATTTGACCTCATGTGTGAGCCAAGGGTGAAGGGTATGTATGAAAACCTCCTCTGTCATCAAAGCTGGGCTACAGAAGCCATACTAACAAGTACAGCCATGTGAAAGAAGTAGTGAACTAGCAAGTGGAAGGATAGTCAACTGTCAAAGCACTTAATACCAGGTATGGTGGCTCACACTAGCACTCAGGAAGCTGAAACATGAGGAACACAGTAAGTTCAATGCCAACCTGGCCAGCACTAAACTACAGAGTACCCTTTGCAAGCCTGGGCTGCTTTGGCCACATCACTCAGGCATGCCAGGTCACATCCTTTCTTGCCTTCCTGTGCTCCCTCTTCCTCCACTTGTTTTAAAAGTCAAGATTCAGCCTAATAACAATACCTATGTTAAAAAAGAGTTTGGGGCTGGAGGATGGCTCCATGGTTAAGGTGCTTGCCTACAAAGCCCCAAGATTTCCCACTATCCTCATGAAGCCAGATGCACAGTACATGCACCTGGAGTTCATTTGCAGTGGCCCGAGGCCCTGGTATACCCATTGTCTCTCTTTGTCTCCTATCTCACTCTGCTTGCAAATAAATAAAAATATTAAACAAAAAAAAAAAGAGAGAGAGAGTGAGTTTGGGCAGAATGTATCTTTTGGAGGGAGATAATGTTGGATCCCAGAAGTCATAGATTGTTATTAGAAAAATTCAAGGCCAGGAGTGGGACACTTTCCAGTGAGGTGGACAGAGGCCCTCTGATGCCCCCCAAACATTACATACAGGCTTTGTTTGCCAAGACTGTTGACTGCCCACTAGAACTAGATGGTAAGACCTTATTGCTGAAGACACCACATACTTGGGCTGCATGTCACTGAAAAACCAAGCTGGAGTTGAACTAGAAGCCTTCTTACTGTGGACTAGCTATCAGAATGCTGGAAAGAGCTATGCAGCCTGTTGGGGGAGAAAAGTCATCAACGGTCTTAACCAGAAGTAGACCCTGCAAATTTCACAGCTGGCCAGTCAGGCCAAATGTACCTACTGGTGCAATGGTGGCATGTCTGTTATGGGAGAAACCAACTGCTCTCTGGTTGAACTTGATGTCTGCTCCAAAGGAGTGAATTCCTGCCTGGTACTGAACACCTAGTTAAAAGCCTATGGCTGGGGGGGGGGTGTCATAAGCCCTAGGGGGAAAACTACTACTGTTGTCTGGCTACTTATGATAATGACATATACTAATGCTACTCTCTTTTGGTTAAATAAATTTCTCTTTTCAGATGGCGGTAACCACTGGGGTGACTCAAAACTCACCACAGTGCTAAAAAGAACAGACAGTGGAGTATTCAGCACTAAATGAGACATCTCTATGACACCCTCCAAGGCTCAGGGACCACTGTGGAAGAGGAGAAAGAATGCAAGAGCCAAAGAAAGGGGAGGAGTACTTTCAATACTGTCTCCAGACACAAAGTGGCCTTGATATCCATGACTTCACAGTGGCTGATGCAAACTACACCAAGACCAGCATTAATAGAAGGAAAAACTGATGACATTAAGCTGGGCGTGGTGGCGCACACCTTTAATCCCAGCACTCAGGAGGCAGAGGTAGGAGAATCATTGTGAGTTTGAGCCCAGTCTGAGACTACATAGTGAGTTCCAGGTCAGCCTGGGCTAGAGTGAGACCCTACCATGAAAAACCAAAAACCAAACAAACAACAACAACAAAAAAGATGACATCAAAATAGAAGACTAGTTGGAAAGAAAAGGGGATTCAGTGTAGGGGTACTTAGGAGGGAGAAAAGGGAAGGTGGTGGGAAGGGATTATGATCAAGGTTTATATTTATGGAAGTTGTCAATTAAAAAAAGAGTTAAAAAAAAGATTCAGCTCAAATATCAACCACCACTTCCAACCAAGGAAAATAGAAAAGTCCTTTCCAGCTTTCACCAAATGACAAAGAAATAATTTAAATATTTGCCTCTTCCACTAGATAGAAAGTTCTTCAAAAGTAGGGACTGTGTCTCATCCATCTGTGAAACTGTTCCTATCCTGAGAGTTGTGATGGGTTATGGAAGGTGCTCAAATGCAAGATGAACTAAGCAGAAGGCACAGGTAGGTAAAGAAAGCCACAGAATCAAGATCAGAGTCTAGCCTGGACAGTGTGTGGAAGATCTGGATGAGAAGACCTATCTGCAATACCCAAGTCCTGAAGCTGCTGGAAGTAGTAGCCTGAGAAGGCTTGTTTAGGGGGCCTTAATCACTCTCTGCTTTAGTAAAATACATAAACTAGGTGACTTACAACCAATGAAAATTTCTTACAGCTATGGAAGCTGAGAAGTTCAAGATGAAGACATCAGTAGATGCATTTTCTGGTGAGAGCCTATACCTTTTTGCTATATTTTCGCATGACAGAAAAGATGAGTGAGCTCTCTAGAGTCTCTTCTTGAGAAATGAAGAGCCCTAGTGACCTAAGCACCTCTCAAAGGTACCCAGCTGCTCAACTCCCTTCTCTGTTCAGTCCAGGACACCAGCCCAAGGAATGATACCGCCCACATTTAGATAGGTCTACCTTAATTAATTAATCTAATCTAGAAACTGCTAAAATATGCCCAGAGATTTGTCTCCTAGGTGATTCTAATTACAATCAAGTTGACAACCATGATTAAGCATCACAGGCACCCTGTTGTCCTTTGGAGACATTCCTTTCCAACTCCAAGTCCAGATGACACAAGGAAAAGTGCCCTAACTGTGCCATACAGTGAGATCAACAAAGCACCTTTCTTTCAGGGCTACTGAAAGGATTAAATAGTGCACATCAAGACTTTACATAGTGCTTCAAGTTAAAGCTCAACAATGTGAGCAATGTGAGGTAGTCCCTAAGGTGGATTCTATCTAGTTCTCTGCCTGTGAGCACTAAAGTATTCATAGCATGGGAGAACCCTAACATCACTAATGCCACTTTAGCTAGTTATTTGTATTTATTCATTTATTTGTTTTGGTTTTTTGAGGCAGGGTCTCACTCTAGCCCAGGCTGACCTGAAACTCACTCTGAAGTCCCAAGGTGGCCTCGAACTCATAACACTCCTCCTACTTCTACCTCCCAAGTACTGAGTTTAAAGGCATGGGTCACCATGCCTGGCAACTCTGACTTTTTGGGAGATAGGGACTCATGTATCTCAGTATGGTTTTGAATTCCTAGGTATCCAAAGAAGATCTTGAACTTCTAATCCTCCTGCCTCCACCTGCTAACCTCCTGGGTGCTGGGATTACAGGTATACACCACCATGCCCAGTTTACACAGTGCTAGGAAACCAATCCAGGACTTCAATGCATGCTACTGACTGAGCCCCAGTCTACTTGCTTTTATTTTTGAACCTTGTATGACTTTTCTACTTTTAAACTATTTAAAGTAGTAATCTCCAGTCTCCAAGGGAAAAACTCGTTAAACATATTTGTCAAAGGGTCACAAAAAGCCCTGACTAGGGGAACTCAGTGACTAACTACATTCCCTTCTACTGACTAATATAATAATATCTCAGCTCAGGAGTGCAGAAGACTTACAGAGATGAAGAACAGTGTACTCACAAACCATACACCTCTTAATGACAAGTCAGTACTATGGCCAAGGTTAGTAAGCATTCCCTGACAGAATGTACCCAGATTCTCAGCATGTAGATCCAGCTGACAAAATTATTTATAACTATGGCTGGCATGTGGCTCAGTGGTATATATAGTACTTGCTAGCATTTGTGAGACTCTTGATTCTTTTCCCACCCTGGGGGAAAAATATTAATAACTTAAGAAAAGTCCCTAAGCCCAAGTGAAAAGACAAACTCCCAAAACCATCTGCCACACAAAAAATACACACACACACACACACACACACACACACACACACACACCCCAAAAGGAGGGGCTTAGAAAATGGCTCAGCAGGAAAGAGTGTTTGCTACTCAAGTATGAGGTCTTGAGTTTGAGCCAGCACCCACCCTTTTATTTGTTTGTTTTTTAAAGCCAGGCATGAACTTCCTCCCTGTTAACCAGCTAGCAGAAAGTTGGAAAAAGCTGCGGCTGCATGCAGCCTTGTGGGATTGAGAAGGCATCAATGATGGTAAACAACAGTGGACCTTGCAAGCCTTAAGACTGGCCAGCCAGACCAAATGTACCAATTGTTGCAATAGTGACATGTGTGTTATGGGGGAAACCAACCGCTCTCTATTTGGACTGGAGGCCTGCATCATGGGAGGGAATACATACCTGATACTGAAGGCCTAGTCAAAAGCCTATGGCAGGAGATATATTATGCCCATCAAACTGCCTTATAAGCATTTTTCCTAATGTGTATTCCCATATATTAATGATACTCTCACTTTTGGCTAGAGAAACTTCTCTTTCATCTTCTCTCAGATGGTGGTGACCACTGGGATGACTCAAAAGGCGCCATAGTACTAAGTAGAAATGACAGTGGAGTGTTCAGCATTGAGACATCTCTATCACACTTCCCAAGGCTCATGATCCATTGCGGAAGAGGTGGCAGAAAGATTTTAAGAGGCAAAGGAAGGGGAGGACTACTTACAATGCAAACTTACAGACACAAAATGGTCTTGATATTCATGACTTCCAAATGCCTGACACTACCTATACAAGACCTTCATAATGGGAGGAAAAGATGATGACATTGAAACAAAATAGAGACTAATGGAGAGGGGAAGTGGACATGATGGAGGGTGGACCTGTGAGGGGAAAAGTAGAAGTGGGGAGGGAATTATCATAACTTATTGTCTATAATTATTGATACTGTCAATAAAAAGTTAAAAGAAGGGCTGGAGAGATGGCTCAGTGGTTAAGGCACCTGCCTCCAGTGCCTAAGGCCCCGGGGTTCAATTCCCCAGGACCCATGTAAACCAGACCCACAAGGTGGTGGCCCTGGTGCATGTTCTCTCTCTCTCTCTCTCTCTCTCTCTCTCTGCTTAAAAATGAATAAAATATTTTTTAAAAATTAAAAGAAAAACAACAAAAAAGCCAGGCATGGTTGCACATGCCTATAAACCAAGCAGATACAAGACCACTTTTCTCTGGATTAGCTGATTATTAATTTCCCATCTGTCTTCTTGCCTTTCTGTCCAGCAAGGAAGACGCCACTTGGGCCACCCACTTTTGTTTTTCAAAGGCAGCCTGATAAACCTTACTT
>PVHP010051141.1:0-11556 GCA_004024765.1 Zapus hudsonius | reverse complement strand
TCTATGCAAAAGCGCTGATGACTGACTGTTTTTGATTCCTCATAATAACTAATAAGACATTCGGCTACCTTACTGAAGAGGGTGCTTTTCAGTTCCATCTTTCCAATCAGTGGTTGTGACAAGATGCGTAACCACCTGGAGACTTACATAGTGAATTCCAAGTCAGCTGGGCTGGGCTGAGAACCTACCTGGGGGGGGGGGGAGACGTGTAGAATTGTTCAAATTGTTGCTTACATATAGTTTACAAATGGAAAAGATGTGCGTACATACCCTGAATGAGGTAACAATGTAAATGCACTCTTCCATGCCAAAGTGAGCAAATTCACTTAGGCATTATAAGGTTTCAATGTCTTTCAGTTGTGATGATTTAATTTCCATTCCACAGTGAGAATTTGACTCAAATGTTTCATTGTTTTTACTTCTATTACACTCATATGCAAGTACATATACACATAACATGTTGAGTGCAAATGTCAGCTTTCCAAATCAGAATTTCAACCTAAGTCTTCCAAGTAAATCTACTTCAAAAAGGAAAGAGAGAAACAGGAAGATGCTCTGGAAAACAAAATACAGCCCCAGTCAATAAAAACATCACAATCCTTATTTAAGAAAATAGGATGTGCCAAAGTTATCAAAGGAGAGTTGAAATTCCTTATAGGATTCAATATACATCCTACTCAATTTATACTTATAGTTTCAGTAGATGCAGAATTCTCTTACCATTAACACCATCTAGTACATCTGTACCCTGTAGGAGTGAACCTGCCCTCTTAGCCCATCCAACACCCTACAGTTACTGCTCTGTCTCTGGAAATTTCCCAACTCTGAAAACTTTACATAAATGGGATCATAGAGCATGTGCTCATTTGTGACTTGTTTCTCTCACTTCAGGTAATATTTTCAATATTCACATATCTGACCCATGACCATTTTCTTCCCTTCCTAATGCTTAGTGATCATCCTATTGAATTAGTTTCACTGCTAATCAATTGATAGGCATTTAAGATCCTTGTACTATTTCGTTTAACACACACACATCTATAGATTGAATTTCTTTACTGTGATCAAATAGCATTTTACTCCATGATTCACAATTCCTTATAGGTTCATGTCACTTTAATTAACCAAATTATTTCTTAAATAGTTTTATTACAAAGTAGGTTTAAAATTTATATTCTAACATATGAATTTTATTATCTTAAAATATATTAAAATCTCCTATATTCCATAAGTTTATAAAGCAGAAGTATTTATATTATATAGAGCTAATGTCAACATAATGTGGTCATTGTTTTGCCATAGCTATCAGTACTCACCACCCCTTTAGTGATGGCTGAGTCAGAACTTCCAGTCCTCCTAGCCTTGATGTGAAAGAAGACTGGAATCTTGGAACCCTTGTTTTCTGAACTTGAAGGAATTGTTGGTGCCCTTGTCAACCTGCAACAGTAGATGTTGTTTCAGGGGACACTTTTGTGTGATGCCACTGTTCTAATGTGACAACTGAGTACAAGCACTCTGATTCAGGACTATAAGTCCAGAGAGAGCTCCAGTCCCCCAGCATATGAGACCAGCAGAAGACCATCCAAATCATCTGTGGGAGTTAATGTGATGGTTTCAAGCTAATGTGATATCCTCATTTCTAAGAATCTAAAGCCCTTCTGCATATGCTAAAAGCTCTGGGTACACTCAGGACACAGCACAACATTGGAGACCAGCAGCACACACCCCTCCCTGGCTTTTCCTGCCAGTCCTCCCCACCCTACCAAAAAAAAAAAAAAAAAAAAAAAAAAGACACTAGAAGCTATTCTTCTTCTTTTGTCTCCAAAAGATGAATCACTCTCAGCTGTATCCCTGGAAGGAGAGACTTTACATGATCTCATCCTGTGTTTTCAGACTTCTGGTATTTCTGGTGATTGTAGAAATACAGAAAATCCAGTCACTAGGTAAGTAAGACCAGCTTCTCTACTTTATTTTTAAAGGAATTTGCACCTTCTTAAATGTCTTTTATTTTGCAAATTTCCTACTTATGTGAGTTCTTGAGTGACAGTGTGAACCAGCTCAAATTCTCAGTGTAGCCAAGTTGACTAACTTTGCTTAGCTTTCAATCTGGATTAAAAAAAAAAGTGAGGTGAAATTGATGTTAGCACATTTATCTGATCCACAGATGATTGAATTCAGTCAGTCAGTATTTATTTGGTACTGGCACTGCATCTACAAGAGAGTCCTGCAAAATGCAGGTGATAATCCTCCTCTATATGGGTGCCCAAGCAAATCAAAACGACCAGCCATTTCATAGTTGATGCATAGGCATGACTTGTTTGAGCCTGTCAGAAGTGATATCTTTAGAGGGGGGTTTTCCCCTCCATTACACTGTGGTACAGCACCCCCCAAAAAAACCTCTAATAGAAAATACTTCCCTGTGCATTCATGTCTTAAGTATGCAGACTATTATTACTCATTAAAGGTGAAAGAATTCGGTCACAAAGCAACCCACTTAATTCTATGCACTTTGCCCAGCTTTATTCCACTATTATCTGGGTTTGATTTCCCCTTTTTAAAATTCGTTCTCTCCTCACTTCTTTCTTTGAGCAAATACTATTAACTCTCTTTAAAAAATAGTAATCTCTGAGGTCTGATGTAGGAGTCCATTGCTTGTGACCATTTAAATTTCAGTCATGTCCACAGTAAAAGAGAACTTGCCAAGTAAGAAAGATGATTTATTGCCTTGAAATTCTTTTCGCTTACTTTTTAATCCTATGACAAGATAAAGGTCTTTCAATTCCATTAAGTATTATCCTCACTGAGCTGTGGTTACAATAAATAAGTTTGGGTGTGACCCAGTGCAACGAGCTGAGATATAAATGAGGAATTTTAAATCTTGGCTGTGTGCAGAAGGCGTGCATTTAGGACGTGGTCAGCTGTCATGCTGGACACCCTTAGGCCTCCTGCACTCCTCCCTCCAGAAAAGCTAAGGATCCTTTTAGTCCAGCCCAGATGTTAGTCCCTTTTGACATTAAGAGCTATCCAGGAATTCTGGGCCTGACTTAATTCTCCAAGTCCCTTGGCCAGATGCAAGACCACTGGGGAAAGTAGCTCAGTGTGATGATGAAGTGGTTGGGCAGAGGGCTAGGTAGGAGTGCCTGACAATGAGGTGTTTGGCATGTGAAATACACCCAAGGGACCATGTGGAGCCATGGGATGCCTGAGGACCCTGAGCATCAAGGGAAGGCAATTGTGCACCAGGAGAACAGTGAGGTCAGTGAGGACTCAGCTGGGAGCCAGAGCTGTTTGGGAATAATAATACAAACTCATACCAGACATGATGGGAGCATATATCACACGTTCAGCATTTGGAAATGCTTGTGATTAGCATGGCAATTACAGCTCTGACTAGAAATCCCACTGTTTGCATATGGTGGCATTGTGTTCTTGCAATGCTTCCCATAGCATTGTCTGCTTTTTTGGCATACATTCAAAATACTCCCTGGCGCTCATTTCTCAGTGTTATGCAGGCTTTTGAGAGGAGAGAAGACGGAAATCAGTAAACCCTCACTGAGAAATAACTGTGTTCACACAGCATGGGTGAGAACAGCATGGAAAGAACTCTGCCTCAGCAAGCCACAATGTAGATGTGACTGAAACCTACTGAGGTTCTAAAAAGATACAATTTGTTTAAAAATTATTGATTTTTATATTTATTTATTTATTTGGAAGAATATAAGGAGGGGAGAGAGAGAGAGAGAGAGAGGCACCTAATTGTTGCAAACAAACTCCAAATGCATGTGTCACTTTGCAGGCATCTGCTTTTAAGTGGGCACTGGGGAATAAAACCCTGGTGATTAGGCTCTGTAGGCAAGTACCTTAACCACTGAGAAATCTCTCCAGCCCTCTAAAATTAATTTTGAATTAAAATACAATTAATATTATAATTAAGATCTACAATCTGATAGATATGTAGTAAACAAATGAAGATGTCTAATTTCTCAGGGGGGACACTTGAGTATGTGCCCAGTAGGTATAATAGGATCAGCAATGGTCGGCATACTGTACCATCACTGCCCAGCTTTAGTCACCTGTCTCCCATGTAAAACTATGCTCCTCTTTGCTCCTGTTCCTCCACTTTGAAGATTCCACCTCTGCAGGCTGGAGAGATGGGTCAACAGTTAAAGGTGCTTGCTTGCAAAACCTACTGGCCTTGGCTCAATTCCCCACCAAACACATAAAGCCTGTAGCCTGTCACAGCCACAAAAGATCCTGGCGTCTGCAAATAAATACATGAATTTTCAGAAGATTCCAGGTCTGGATGAGTTTTCATAGTATTTGTGCTTGTGAGTCTGGCTTATCCCTTTAGCACAAAAAGAATCCTCCAGGGCCACATGTGATGTTGAATATGATAAGTTTCTTTTGCTAGAAGGCTTATCAATGTTCTGTGAACTACTCACCTGTCCAAACGTGCTTAGCTTATTTCCTTATGATGACTATTGAGAATAATGGTGCATGGAAGATGAGAGCCCAGATAAACTTTGAGGTGCTGACTTCATTTATGTTTCTATGATGTGGATGGGAGATTGCTGAATATATTCTGATTCTAGGTTTTCAATCAACTTAAATTTATTTTTAACTGACACATTCAAAACAAAACTGCACATAGTTATAGGGCATCATGTGATGTTTTGACACATGCATTTTCTATTGCATAAGGTTCAAATTGGTTTAAACATACTTGTCTCTTCAAACATTCATCCTTTCATTATAATGAACATATTCCAAATCCTTGTAGCTTTTGAAATGTGCACTCCATTATCATTACCTATAGTCACAGTGCTATTCAATAACACATCAAGACTTCTTAATTCCTCTACTCTAACTGGCCAGTGGTTCTTCATTCCTTTCTGAATTCAGTAGTGCATTTGTCTTCTTTTGAAAAATGTCTGTTGCCCACTTTTAATCTGGTTGCATGTTTTCTTACTGATTTTTTTTTGCAACTGAGTTTATGGAGTCCCTCATTTGTTCTAGATAGCAACCCTTTTTTTTTTTTTTTTATTTTTCCATGTTCTGGGAACAATGCATTCTTTATTGGCTCTTTAATGTAACCCTCATAACAAACATTCTTCAGAAGCTAAGAACACAGAGAATTCCAATAACTTGACCAAGGTCACACAGCTAGTAAGTGTCAGGATGTGGATATGACACCTCCTCCAGCCAGGCAGCTGGAGAAAAGACTTTAATAAACTTTGGAGAACATCCATTCAAACTACCACATTCTGCCCCTAGCCCCCAATAGATTTATAACCACCTCACGTTGTATGTTGTGTTTAGTCCAAATTCAAAGGTCGCACAGTCTTTAAGATTGTTTTAAAGTCCCAAGGCTCATCAGAGATTTAAGACTGTATCTTAATTGTGAGTCATCATACAGAAGCAATTACTTTGATGACACAGTAGAGTGGTCTTTTAAGACCTTGGGTATAAAAACACTTTTCTAAAGCTGCCTGGCTTCCGTGGAATTATGGTTGTATCTCTTGATTAAGCATTTTACATCTGAAACAAAGACCTCTAGATGAGAAGTCATAAGATCATGAAGCAGAAATATTGTCAGTGAGTGACTAGGGGCAATGGTGAGTGGTTCCTTCATTCATTTATATCCACTTGCAAATATGTCTGCCAGTCGGTCAGTTTTCTCTGCACACTTTTCTGCCTTTTTTTTTTTTTTTTTTTGCTTTATAGAAGCTCTTTGATCTGATACCATCCCATCTGTATATTTTTACGTTTCTTTCCTGCCTTTGGGTCATTTCTGAAACAAAACATTTGCTTGTTCCAACGTTTTGGAGCATTTCTTTTGTGTGTTTTTTTCTATTAGTTTCAAGTCTTATATTTAATTATTTGCTGTATTTTTCTTACCCATGTAACTGTATTCGTCCTCATATATTTATCTAGTTTTCCCAGTACAGTCTGATGAAAAGATTGTATTTTCTCCAATGTGTATCTTGAATCTTGTACCTAGAATCTTGGCAAAGACCAGTTCACTGTAGATGAGTGGATTCATTTCAAAGATCTTTGTTTTGTTGCTTTGGCCTGTGCATCTGCTTTAAGGCCATTATCATGACGTCTTGATTATTACAGCTTTGTAGTGTATTTTAAAGTTGGGTAGTATAATGAATACTGCACTGCTGTTTTTCTTTCAAGATTACCATAGAAATATAGAGACTTTTTGTGTTTCCATGGGAATTTAAAACTTGCCTTTTTGGGGCCTGTGAAATTTGCTATTATTATTTTAACAGGCATTGTATTGAATCTGTAGAAAACTCTGACTGATATGGACATTTTTAATAGCAGCCTTTGTCCAATCTTTGAATATGGAGTATATTTCTATTTCTTTATGTCAGCTCCACTTTCTTTTAGCAATGTTTGATATTTCCCATTGTAGATGTTTCGTTTCTTTGTTGTAATTCCTCCCTGTACATTCAATATTTTTTGTTTTGTTTTGTTTTGTTTTTATAGCTAGTATACACGAGATTAAATTCTTTATTTCGATTTGGGATATTTTGCTATTTTATGTCTAACAATAAATTTTGTTTGTTGATTTTTTTTTTTGTTCTTTAATTTTGCTGAATTGTGACATTTAATTTGATTGGAGTTTGGGTGGAATTTTCCTGTGATTTTTCTCTATATAAAATCAGGTCATCTGCAAACAGTGACAGATAATTAATTATTCTTTATTAATTTGGATATTTTAACTTCTTTTGTCTGGTTACTCTATCAAAGATTTCCAGTACAATGTTGGATTAAAGTGAGAGAAGTGGTGAAGTGGGTATCTTGGTTTTGTTGCAAATAAAAAATTATAGACACCTTTTAGGGTTGTCCCATATATTACTTTTGGACAGGGTCTCTGTATGTAGTTCTAGATGGTTGGCCTGGTACTTGCTGTGTAATCCAAGGTAGCCTTAGCATTGCTTCAATCCTCCTACCTCTGTCTCCTGGGTGCTAGAATTATAAGGATAGGAGAAGGGTTCATTTTCATTCATTTATTTATGTTATATTTCTTAATTAGCTGACTTTAATCTTTTGGACTTTAGGTATGATCAACATGTAAGCTCTTACTACCAGTAAAATAGTAGTTGTTGGCAATTTACATAAGATCTTCACTATGTTGAGGTGTGTCCCTTCCATTTTAGGGAGTTATAATTAAGTTTTTGTCAAGAAAGGTATTGAATTTTATCAAATGTGTTTTCTGTATTTAACGTTGAGATCATATAGTTCTTGCTCTTCATTTTATCACTCATTGATCTGTATGTATTGAATCATCCTCATATCCTTGGCACGAATTCATTTAATCGTGGTAAATAGTATTTTAATGTGCTGTTGGACATTACAGCCAAGCACAGGTGATGCTGGCTGCAGCAGATGTGTGTCTGCCTGGCACTGCAGCTGCCAGGAGGCTCTGCGCTGGCTTCCTTAGCCCTTGTGAAGTATTGTCCATTCACAGCTGATCACAGTTCTGTGTCTCTGGGGAGACAATTGATGGTGGAGCCTGCTCAGCCACCACCTTGCTGTTTTCCTGTACTTCTAGTTTGAACTTTTGATATTTTGAAACTTTTCTACTGTGATTGGCACATACTTAAAGAAACATCTATCTATATTCTTACCAACTGTTTGCAGGACTTTCCTTCTCCATAAACTCTCAGGAATACATCTCTCGTCCTGCATTTGTATCCATAACCATACTACAAGGGATGAAGTAATACCTCACTGTGTCTCTGCTTTTCATTTCCTTTATAATGCATTTACTTACAAAATGTTGGTCATACTTGTGTTATTTGAAAAATAACCATCCAGGTCCTTTGTCCTTTTAAATCAGTCTTAAATATGTTTTGTTGGTGCTAAAGTTTGAGCTGCTGCTGGCAGTGTTGAGTTGTGTGTCACTGACATACTTGGGGCATTAACCTTTTATCAGATGTACAGTGTAAATTTTTTTTTTCTCTAGGTTCCATCCTCATTTCATTGCTTGTTTCCTGCACATAGAAGTATTTTAATTTGACAGAATCTCACTTGTTCATTATTGCTTTGTAGGCTGGCTTTTCCTATTCATATGCACCCCCACACACAGGCACAATATCATCACTCAGAACAGAGTCAAGGAGCATTTCCATAGATTTTCTTCTAGGATTTTGGGTTTTCAGACCTTGCATTGATCAACTAATTAGCCCTGTGTGTGTGTGTGTGTGTGTGTGTGTGTGTGTGTATGAGCATGTGTTTAAGGAATTTGTCCAGAACTGGAGAGATGGTTCAGTGTTTAAGTGCATTTCTTGTACAAACAAGAGTGCCTGAGAGTCCTTGAGACTGTCAGAGTTCAAATATCCAGATTTTACTTGGGCATGGTCACACACACCTCTAATCCCAGGTCCACAAAGGGAAGCAAAGAGATCAGGGAATTCACCCTGTTTTTAAACAAGCAACACAGCAAGCTTTGGTGGCAGGAAGAGACTTGGGCTCAAATAAGCAAAGGCCAAAGATGGATGGGGTTGGCCACTATAGGTAAGCACCTCCACCCCATCTCAGCACATGAGGTACCACAAGGCACATACGTGTGCCTACCCCACACATCTCACATACCACACACATGAGTAACCATACTACACAGGAAATAAAAGAGGCCCGGTTTTATTATTTATGTGGACATCCCATTTCCCCTAGCAATTTTCTTGAATTGGTCAGCCTTTTGTTAGCATACATCTTTCTGCTTTGGTCAAATTAGTGGATGATATATTTTTGACTTTCTTGTTAGGTTCCAAATTCTCTTCCAGTTATCTAAGGTGTCTGTTTTTTTAAAAAATATTTTATTTATTCATTTTTAAGCAGAAAGATACAGAGAGAGAGAGAGAGAGAGAGAGAGAGAGAGAGAGCGAGCGCACCAGGGCCACCACCTTGTGGGTCTGGCTTATGTGGGTCCTGGGGAATTGAACCCCGGGCCTTAGGCACTGGAGGCAAGTGCCTTACCTGCTGAGCCATCTCTCCAGCCCTATATTGTTTTGATTGTCTCAGTTTTGCATCTAATTTGAAATGAAATAGTGTGGTGCCTTACTACATTCCTTTTCAATGTAAGTTAGTGTATTAATCAGGGTTCTCTAGAGGAAACAGAGTTGAGAGAATGGATCATAGTAAAAGGGAATTTATTGGGGCAGCTTACGATAGTCCAACAATAGCAGTCTGCAGGCCCACAGGTGAAGGAACCAGTAGCTGTTCAGTCCATGTGGCTGGATGTCTTAGCAGTCCCAATCCAGCCCAGAAGGCCTGATGGCTCCCTGGGGAGTGGCTGCTCTTCAGTCCACGATGTGAGGCCGAGGAAACTGGGTTCTGATGTCCAGGAAAGGTAGGAGAGCAGGATGCGAGTTCAAGTCTCGAACCAGCACCAGCAGCCAGGGAGGAAGGAAAAATAAGGAAGTTTTCCTTCCCTCCCCCAAGCTTTCTTGTATCCAGTCCCCTTCTGGAAGGCCCACCCACTTGGGGGAAGGGCAACTCAAAAGGAGGCACCTCCTCTTTTTGTCAATCCTTTCTGCAGGCAAACTCAGAGACCTGCCCAAGATTACTGTATTTTATTAAACAAGGCAAGTTGACAATGACATCACAGTTAGGATTGCTTCTCTACCTTTCGGCTAAGATCCAGTATGTATCCAGATTAATTTGTCTATTCATTCTCCCAGAATTTCATGTGATTCTTAGCATTGCCTTTTCTATTTCTCTGAAATGCCATCGGGACCTTGACAGAGAGTGTGCTGTATTGGTATATCACATGATACTAGTATTGTGAACACAGCAGATTTTCCCATGTGTTTAAGATTTCAATTTCACTCAGCTGTGTCTTACAGGGTTTGGTAGCTCTTTCATTTCCTTAGTTAAATTTATTCCTAAGCATTCTATATTTTTTGTTGTTGTTTTTTTCAAGGTAGGGTCTCACACTAGCCCAGATTGACCTAGAATTCACTATGTAGTCTCAGGGTGGCCTTGAACTCATGGCGATCCTCCTACCTCTGCCTCCCCAGTGCTGGGATTAAAGGTGTGCTCCACCACAGCTGGCTCTAAGCATTCTATTTTAATGATGCCATAAATGAGATTTTTAATCATAATTTTTTCTTGGGAATGATATTCTAATTAGAAAGATTAAATTGCTGCCTTTATGTGATCATTCTCTGATATATGCATATAGTAAAACATTACACTGTATCCTTTAAAGGCATAGAAATATTTTAGATATATTTTAGAATCAATGTATAAATTAGTTAATAAAATAAATACATAAGAGGACTTCTGGTGAAGGAAATAGAAACATACCTGATTTTTAAATGTGGATTCATATGCAACCCTTCAGCTTTATTGAATTCATTTACAAGTTTCAAAATTTTGGTGAAATAGTTCAGGTTTTCTACGTGAAAGATTGTATAACATGTATACAAGACTGTTACTTCCTTCTGTTTTTGATGCTACTTATTTCTTTTTTTTCAACTTTTTCTTATTGTTCATAATGAGTTACATTGTTTAGTGGCCAACCATGAGTTGTTATCCCCAATTCCCCGTTGCCCCCCTCCCCCCTCCCCAGTCAGCTGGATTATCCTCCTCGGTGGGCCATCTGGATCAGTCTTTGTGGTAGGGGACCATGGATAGCTCATTCTTCAGCCGGGCTCTCATGTCTCAAGTGTGTAGTTACTTAGGGTTGCCTAGTCTCTGCTATTCTCCCCCACCACGGCTCTCACAATCTTTCCGCCCCCTCTTCTTATTTCTTATATAACTTCTTTTTTCAGTATTTCCAGAATTATGCTGAATAAAACTGGCAAGAGCAGACATTCTTGCCTTTACAGGATTTTCTAATAAAGTTTTCAAGGTTTTTATCATATGAATAGGATATTAGCATTATAAATATAGTTTTGTGGATTTGAGAAAATTTCTACCTGCTAATAAGTCACTGAATTTTGTCAAATATGAGCTCAAAGTTTTGTTCATCAGTCCGTTGAGCGTGTTTTCTCACACTGATGGTGCTAACCCAAACTTGTATCCCAGAGAAATAATTCCCACTTGATCATAGTATCTAATCTTTCTGATGTGTTGTTAGATTCTGCTCCTTAAAAATTATTTATTTGCATGTCTGTGAATGCATGATTGTGTGGTGGGGTCTCTTGTTGCAACAGATAAATGCCAGACCAGCTGTGTGGCTGGGGAGTTTTGAACTCAGGCCAGCAGGCTTTGCAAGCAAGCAACTTTGACTACCCAACCATCTCCCCAGTCCATGATTCTAGCATTTTATTGAGGAATTTTTCCAAATGTCTTTATCAGAAGCATCAGTCCATAGTTTTCTTTTGGTGTCTGTCTGGCTTTCCTCTCAAGGTTATTCCAATTTCATAAATGAGTTTCAAAATACTCCTGCTTCTTTTTACAACTTTCTTTTTGCTAGGCTAAGTGTGTGGTTTTATGTGCTGTGTACTATTCTAAGTTCCTTAAAATATTAACTTATTAAATTTTAATATATCCCAGTAAATATGATATGTTAGTGTCTGTGTTTTAGTGATG